>APFE030915743.1:0-22923 GCA_000404065.3 Pinus taeda
TGTGAGAAGTATTGACTATTCTAATGTTACATGTTCTCAATCATTAATATACAGATAGTGTGGGGTTTTCAGCTGTAAGCTTTCCCCGGGTTACATACTGTGTTAATGTGTGCATGCTCTTGATGTTTTATTGTTAATGATGCTGCTATATTGATGATCAACGTAGAGGAGCTTATGTATTGTGTATGTATTCCGCAATAGTACATGATCAGGATAATCTCCATTGAATATGTGTTTATTATTCAAAATTTCTACACATATGGGGAAACTTGAGGTAGTGGTTAAACATGTGGTTTCACCAAGAGAGATTATATTAAATGGTCTCATGACCTGTGCACACATAAGAGGATCAAATCCCACCCCCCACACCATCCTTTGTTAAAGCCCTTGGGGTGTAGACCAACTAGTGACAAAGTGCATTGTCAAGGAACTCCTTAAGGTTGTAGGTTCAAACTCTGATTTACCCATTTCTTTGATAGGGGCAATCATAAGCACCTAGTGGTTATAGTGGTAGAAGTTAGAATCAATC
The DNA here is from genome assembly GCA_000404065.3 of Pinus taeda. Classification (NCBI taxonomy): domain Eukaryota; kingdom Viridiplantae; phylum Streptophyta; class Pinopsida; order Pinales; family Pinaceae; genus Pinus; species Pinus taeda. The sequence goes on from APFE030915743.1 coordinate 530, forward strand.
CCATATCACAAGTGCACGACCCGATCTAGTTGTCAATTCCTTTAGTTATTAAAAAAAATAGATTCTTGAATAGGGTAATTGTAATAAGAAGGGGAAAATGGCATTGTCCTACTTAAAAATTTAATCCAATTTTGGGATATATTGTGACATTCTAAAGAGAAGGCACAAGGATTTGATAGTGTTGCTAATTTCTTAATTGTTGTGGATATTCCATTGGACAGTTCGTCACAACATATTAGATAAAATCTTACTTAAAAATCTAAAACCTACACTATGAGGGTTTATTCCTCTTTATATTTTATGGATCTATAAATTATTGTTTGTTGTCTATGCATGCAAATTATAATTATGCATAATATAGAACAATGAAATAAAAATGTAAAAACCATGATTGACATAAAATATATCTTGGGAAACCCTTTTGGGAGAAAACCTAGCTATAAGGTGAGGTTGCTCCGCTCTCTTTCTCTAAATAGAAAATTGATTCAAGTACAAAGAAGTATGGCCCATGGACCGTGGGATAATATAGTGCACAAATCCGCTCTGTGTGGTCCTTCCCTATCGCTTTCAATTGTTCTACTCATCTATGGAACAAATGCACTCAAAAAGAATGGAACCCCTTTTCCTCCTACTGGTCTAGTTATAACATAACCTGATAGCCTACTAGTGGTTAGATTTGACTCCTTCAACTCTTAACCATAGTTACAAGATGGAACCTTCTAGAGTCTTCTTCAGTATAATCACATGGATAGCCCCTTTTCCTTGAATAATGGGAGCTGATGTGGCATCCTCTCGAATTATGGTGGTAAAAAAAGGAAGATCAACTTTTGAGTCGCGTAACTTTTGCATACAGACTCTAATTAAGATGTTTCTTGAACCAATAGAAAGGTAATTTTTTGTAGAATAGGAAAAAAATTGTGGCACCAGAGAGGAAAAATTTTACCCCTAAAAAACGTCATTTGATGCCTCAAAATGCTCCCGGAAGGTTTCCGACCCCAATTTTCCAAACTAGGTTCCGCTAGTGAAAATGGTCCTATGAGTTGATTACTCCTCTTTTTCCAATTTGAGAGAATTGAATGGATGAAAAAAAATATAATTATCCATTCTGGATTACACCTCCCTATTTCAAGAGGCTTTTGGTCCTTGTAAGCTTCCACTGAATGAGGTGAGAAAATTTGTTCTCCTTCTTTTGGGTGTACCATTTAGCCTTTCCTGGAAGTTGTCATTTCAACCCAATATGCCAGAGGTCATGCTACCCATGTCTTGTAGTTTTGGACCTCTTTTGAATTTTTTTATCTTCTATCAACTCTACTTGAGCATTTAGTGCCAAATTCTATACATAAGGTAAGACTTGTTCCTATTAATGATCTAACATGTAAGGCTCATAGAGTTTCAAATTCTCTACATTCACGACTGAGTAAATGTGCATGTGTGGGGGTAAACTGATTTTATAGGAATTATCTCCCACCTTTTCGAGTATCTCAAAGGGATCATATTGCAAAGCCTTGATTTTCTTTAAGACCTTATAGCCTCTCCTTGTTCAGATGTAACCACACTTTGTCTCCCACCTTGAATGACTTCTATGTTATGTGTTGATCATGCCTCACCTTATATTTTTCATGTGACTTCTGCATTGTCTCTTGTATATGTATATGGATCTACCTAATGTTCTCAACACATTTTTCAGCCCTTAAAGATCCTCCCTTACTCCTTCTTTTTGCCTATATGCATTATCCAAAGGTGAAGGTGTCAAATATCCAAAACAATTTTCAAATGGGGACTTACCAGTAGAAGTGTGGACCATTATGCTATAAGAGTGTTGTCGGTATACTAGATTTTCATCTCAGGTCTTCGGATGCTTCTGATCGTAACCCCTCAAAAGTTGCACCAATATCCCATTAACTACTTCTATCTACCCATCTATCTATGGATGGAATGGTGTAGACCTCTTCAACTTATTATCCATATTCTCCCTCAATATATTCCAAAATGTAGTGGAAAATATTATGTTGTTATCTGGAACAATGCTCATTGGTATCCCAAAGTGCACCCAAACATGTCTAAAGAACAAGTGTGTTTCTTCTTTCCCACTGATGGACTTTTTATAAGGCATCAAAACACACATCTTGTTGAACCTATCAACTATTACAAACAAGAATTCATGTCCCTTTCTATCTATTGGTAAACCTCTCACAAAGTCCATGGAAATGATTTCCTAAGGAAAAGTGGGCACATGCAAGGTATGATATAAACCTTGTGTCTTGTTACTAGACTTGTTTGTACAACAAAGCATGCATCCTCTTATGAAACTAGCTACATGTTCTTGTATCTAAGACCAATACACATACCTATGCAAGTTGGCCACTCTCTTCCCTATACCAAAGTGCCCTGCAACCTTGGAGGTGTGATCCGCTCTAATCAACTGCAATCGATCACCTTTAGGAACACATAACTTATCCAACCTGTAGAGTGACCCATCATGGAGATGGTAGTCAACAATGTTGTCTCCATCATGCACATGAATCTTAACTCTTCAACTAATGAAACACCTCCTTTAAGTTCTCATCCTATGAATATGCCTCTTTATATTCATCATGGGTGAATGGCTCCATGTGAATAAGAGTTCCCAAAGATATGATATTTGATGTGGATGGCCTTGAATGTTAGAAATCCATACACCCTAGGTCTAGTCTATGTATTAACTAGAAACATAAACAGATTAGCAATGCATATCTTTAAAACAACTTGTATAATAGAAATCTAACATCAATCAGATCAATGATAGTACACACGAGTTTAATTCCCAAACTCGTTTCTTATCACTCCATTAATAAGAAAATCACAAGGATCTTATACCAGGGATAATGACCCCTTATATTCCTATCCAAATGCCAAATACAAATCTAATCCTTTGACCAAATCCTAGGGTTGAGGAAAGTTTGACCTCTGTGCCCTACCTACCCAAATAAATACACGTACAACATCCAAATCACATAGTTGTGACAACTAGGACATAAAAACCCTTATTAAATTCACTTAAACACTAATTTGCTTACTTGGTAGGTTGATATCGCTTTATTGTAGCCTTTATTCAGTCCTTTATCACATTCACCATCTTTTTTTACTATGGAATCTTCGACAACAAGCCTTGATCTGCCTAACTAGGACTCCCTTTGCCCTATCAGCCTTGTGGCCTGTCTTTTTGGGTCTGTGGCTTCCTCCCTAGGCTTAAGGCCCCTTCTTGTGGCCATGCAGCCTACAAACCTATGGCCTTATATTAGTTATGACCTCCATTGGCTCTTAACTCAACCACAAAACTGAGCCTCTTCCCCTGCTTGGTTGCAGTCTCTTTTGGCTTACCAAAGCACATAAAACTTAGCTTCTTAGTTGTCCTTTTCTCCTGAGGTTTCCTTCCTTCCTTAGGTCTGTAGTTACATCACTTTTGGCTCCTCCACAAGAAGACTAATCATTGTGCTTCTTGTCTTAAGCCTCTCCATTGGCTTGTTTAATTATACTTGTCCTTACATCACCTTAGTAAGCCCTTATGTCCTTCAAGAAACCTACAACTCAACCTTTACATTAAATTATAATATTAAATTCTCTTTTTTGGGTTCCAAGCCCACTCCTTTGGGTCCAAAACCCCAAACTCGGGTGCAAATACCACATAGTCACTTTGTGGGTGTTCCTCTCTCACAAGCCTGGCACCAAGGGCATGTGAAAGTACCTCCTAATGCTACCAAATTTCAACATTGAAAGCATGTCAGCCAATTTCTTCGTGCTACCCTTCTTGTACTTGATCACTAAATGAAACTATTGTATAAACCCCACCCTCTTGTAATGCCCGGTCTGTTGTAGCTTACTTTGGGCTTGCCGTACTAAAGTGGTTAGTGATGTATGTGGATTATTGTCTCCTTTCACATCAGATAATGCTTCCACTTCTTCATACCTTGGGTTGAGAAGTGTAGCAAGAAAGGCTCAATTTGACTTAGCCTTGGTCAAATTAAGTAAATTCAAAATTTCCACATCAACAGACAACTTGGAGGTAGTTAACTAGGGTAACATGGCTCCTGTCACTCAGTGAGCTCAGTAAATTCAAGTTTGTGAGGTTGGAGTTAAATTTGCATGTATTGATTGCTAATTTGTAGAAATCTAGTTTAGTTATTTCTAGTTGTACTCAATTAAACTATTTCTAACAGTTAATAGAACTAGTTGGAGGTCATTTATGTAGTGGAACAACAGTCTAACTCAGATATCATCCAGTTAAATGATCAATCAACCAAAAATAACTCATGCATGCAAGGAATTCGAATTTCTCATTTGTGGTGGAGATTCTAAGGTAGTGTAACATCAGTTGTAGACTAGTCTTGAGTGTACAGGTGTTGCATGTAATCAATTATAAATCCTTGGGAATTGTGCAATCAATTGGGAGGAAATTCTGAAATAATAGGGCCCAATTTCCTCAAGATTTGTGCAAGGAAATAGGAGCTCAGGTAGGGGAAGAAATTGATTAAGTCCCGGTCAAATATTTTCATTGAGCAGAGAGAATAGTTATTCACTTGCAGGTTGAGCTAAGAGCGAGCAAGTAATTGTAATACATTATCTATTCATTTGATTAATGAAAACAAGATTAAGGGTTTCTACCAGTTGGTTTCCCCTAGATAATAATAATAATAATATCCATTTTTAAGGTCACAGCCAAGCCAGACACCAAATTGGTGTATGAGACCCCCTTGTTTGTGGGACAAGTGACCCACCTCCGCGTAGCGATTTGACTACTAAGTCTATGAAGACATATATACTCTACCCCCTCCGGCTTTGAACCTGTGACCTCTTAGGAGGAAACACATGCTCTTAACCATTAGGCCCACTCAAGCTGTGTACTTGTGTATGTGATTGATGCATGTTTGCGAATGGTGTTCTAAATTGTGAATTAATTTCCACAGAGCAGTAGAGTAGAATTGTCTCTTGATTTAGATTAAATTTATTGAGCAGTTGCAATTCTATCACCATATTTTTACATGGTATCAGAGTAGTGTTCACATTAGAACAAGAATGTCTAAGTTGTTCCTCATGAGGTTTGGATTTGCAACTTTAGTGTATCAGGATTTATTTCAGAGTTGGGAGAATGACCTTCAATGGATTGAGATTAGAGTATGCCTTGGAAGGAAACTCAAATTTCATTTCCTGGAAGGATCACATGGAGGTAGTTCTTGATGACATTGGATTGTTGGAATATGTCAAGGCACACATTCCAAAACCAGGATCAGTTGATTTCCCACTACCTAGCCCAATGGAAGAAAGATGTAGCCAAGGCAAGGAGAATAATCTTGAGGGAGTGAGAGACCACATTGTCTCAAATATCCATGGGAAAGAAACTACTTTGGCAATGTGGAAGGCACTGATTGAGCTATTCGAGAATAACAGTGACCATAGAATGTTGGCCCTAAAAGACAAACTTCGAAACATTAAGATGTAGAAGAATGATACTATTCCACAGTATCTCACCAGATTTACACAAGTTGGGGATGAGCTTGGAGGGGTTGGTGTGAATGTTGCAGAAGATGACCTAGTGAGCCTAACTCTTCTAGTCCTTCCCAAAAGTTGGCATGGATACAAGGACTTGGTGAACGAGAGGGAGAAATTACCAAATTGGGAATACTTATGGTCCAATTTGGTACAAGAAGAAATCAGGTGAAACATCATAGATGGAAGTTCATCTAAGGGAGAGGATGAAGAAAATTTTGCATTGGTTGGGAAGGGAAAGAAAGGCAAAGGGAAGAAAACTCAAACCAAACCAGAATCCAACCAAGGGGGAAACAATAAATACTTGTCCAAAATAAAATGCTTCAGTTGTCATGAATTTGGGCATTATGCTACAAAGTGTCCACACTAAAATTCTATCAAGAATAACTCAAGAGGAGTCGCACATGAAGCGTTGGCTTCACAGTTCGAGCTAGACTTAACCCTGAATGCATGCATGGCTAACACTGTGATGGGGAGTGTATGGTACTTTGACTCAGGTGCCTCATTCCACATGGCAAGATGTAGAGGGTTTTTCAGTGACATGGAGGAGAAAGATTTCCATATGCATATTAAGCTTAGGGACGACAGAAGGTACTGTGCTACCAATATTGGTACAATAACCTTTACGAGGGAGTCAGGGTCCCCTCTTCACCTCAAAGATGTCATGTTTGTACCAAGCCTGAAGAAGAACCTCATCTCTATAGCAGTTTTGGAAGATTGTGGCTATGATGTTATTTTCAGTAAAGGTAAATCCTTTTTGAGACACATAACTACTGGGAAGGAGAAGCTGATCAAGATTCATGTGAAGAACCTATATAAACTTAACATGGAATATTGTGCTACTTTAAGCAGTAAGGTAGAGAAAGTGTAGAGCCGAGACAATGGTATACTCTGGCACAAAAAACTTGGTCATTTGCACCATGGCGCCCTTAAAATTATGCAGCAAATAACCACTAGCCTCCCTAAAGGATCTCTTGATCAATATTTTGTACCTTGGGGAAGTATGTAAAATCCACATTCCATGATTGAGACAACAAAGCAAATGCAGTCTTGGAGGGAGTCCACTCTGATGTTTGTGGATCCTTCTCAACATCCTCCACTACCAGACATAAGTATTATGTTATTTTTATTAACGATTTCTCAAGAAAGTGTTGGATCTTCTTCATGCAGAAGAAAGATGAGACACTATCAAAATTTGTAGAATTCAAGGCACTAGTTGAAAAAAAGATTGACAAGAAGGTGAAGGCTCTGAGGAGCAACAATGGAGGTTAGTATGTTTCGAATGACTTCAAGTAATTTTGTTCCAAAGAAGGAATTCAAAGAGAACTGACAGCTCCCCACAACCCACAGTAGAATGGGGTAGCTGAGAGGAAGAACTAGATCATTGTGGGAACTACGAGAGCTATGCTACATGACCAAGGTCTGCCACTTCATTTGTGGGTAGATGAATGTAACACAACAATATAATTACAGAACTGGAGTCCCCATCAGATTATTGGTATGATTACACTGGAGGAGGCTTTCTCGGGGAGAAATTCAGATGTGTCTCATTTCATATTTTTTGGAGCCTCTGTTTACTGCCATGTCTCTATAGATTCGAGGAAGAAACTTGAGTTGACTGCAGAGTTGGGAGTTTTTGTTGGTTACGCTGAAACTCCACACAACTACTAGGTGTACTTACCTTCCCTCATAATGACAATTGTGCGAAGGGATGTAAAGTTTGATGAAGAGAAAGCAGTGAGATGCTCTCTTGAGAGGGAGTTGAAAATCTCACTAGAAGAGGAGATTTTAGCTCCAAAGGAGGAGCCTCAAGAAGTTGTGGAGTAGCCACATATGGAGGAGCAGAGAGGAGGCATAGTGGAGACGTCTACTCAAGCAAAATTATCCATAGAAGGTAGAGAAAGGACTAGGGAAGTTGATATATTAGTGCAAGATGAGAGGGAGAACGTGGGAGATCCTTCATATTTTCACAAGAAAAGGAGGTCACCTGAAAGGTACAATGGCTACATGGATCTAATGATTGAGCTTGTAGAGACCGAACCATCTTCTTTTGAGGAAGCAGTTGAGAAACCAGTTTGGGTTGATGCAATGGTGGAAGAATATGAATCCATCATGAAGAATAGTGTTTGGGAAGTGGTCCCAAGGCCGGCAGATAATAGAGAAGTATAAGGCCAGATTTATGGCCAAAGGATTCTTTCAAGTTGAGGGAATTGACTATGAGGAAACCTTTGCTCTTGTATCAAGGTATTCATCCATTAGATCAATTCTTGCACTGGTTATGAAGATGGGGTGGAAGATCCACCAATTGGATGTAAAAACAACATTTCTTAATGGTCTTATTGAGGAGGAAGTTTACATAGAAAAACTAGAAGGTTTTGAGACATTTGATCAGGAGTCTCATGTGTGCAGACTCAGGAGAGCTTGTACGATCTTAAACATGCACCCCGAGCTTGGTACACTCAGATTGATAGTTATCTCACTGGATTGGGCTTCACCAAAAGTGAAGCGGATGCAAACCTCTATCATATTTTGCTAGAAGGTAAATTACTTATCATTGTTTTATATGTTGATGATTTAATATTGAAATGTGATGAGCAGCTGATCAAATCTTGTAAGGAGGACCTTGCAAGGGAATTTGAGATGAAAGACATGGGTCTCATTCACTACTTCCTCGAGCTGGAAGTATGGAAAGGTGATGGGGAATTGTTTGTGTCTCAAGGAAAGTATGTCATTGAGATACTACATAGATTTTGCATGGAGAGTTGTAAGGCCATGGAGACACCTCTAGCGAACAATTGGAGGAAGGAGAATGCCACTTCAGCTTAAGAGGTTGATGTTACCATTTACTGACAACTAGTGGGTTCATTGATGTATATTGTGAAAACACGACCATATATGTGCTATGCAGTTAAACAACTAAGCCAAGCTATGGTTAGGCTGACCAAATTGTATTGGAAGGCAACTAAGCATGTTTTACGGTACCTCATAGGAACTACCCAGTATGGATTATGGTACAGACATAGAGGGAGTGAAGTTGTATGGCTTAACAAATGCATATTGGGCAAGGAGTCCATCCGATCAAAATAGTACATCAGGTGGAATTTTTAGTGTTGGTTCGACAACAATTTATTAGTACAACAAGAAGCAATGGTGTGTGGCGCTAAGCTCAGCAGAAGCTGAATACATGGCTACAAGTCAAGCAACATGTGAGGTGATATGGATGAGAAAGATACTTGTGGGATTGTTTGGTCAGGAGATGGATCCAATTGTGATAATAAGCATTGCATTAATCTCTCTAAGAATTTGGTATTTCATGATCGATCCAAGCATATAGATATTTAGTATTATCATTTACAGGACTGTGTGTCGAGGAGGATAATGTTGCTACAATACTTTATGATAGAGTAAAAAGATGCTCACATCTTGACAAAGGCTTTGTCAAGAGGGAAGTTTGAATTCCAGAGGGGCAGGATAGGGGTGGTTGAAAATCCCTTTCTTTCTAACAGGGAGTGTTGAGAAGTGTAGCAAGAAAGTCTCAATTTGACTTAGCCTTGGTCAAATTAGGTAAATTCAAAATTTCCACATCAACAGACAACTTGGATGCAGTTAACTACGGTTAGATGGCTCTTGTCACTTAGTTAGCTTAGTAAATTTGAGTTAGTGGTCTTGGAGTTTAGTTTGCATGTGTTCATTGCTAATTTGTAGCAATCTAGTTCATTTATTTCTAGTTGTACTCAGTTAAACTAGTTCTAACAGTTAATAGAACTAGCTGGAGGTCAATTGTGCAGTGGGACAACAATATAACTTAGAGATCATCTAGTTAGATGATCAATCAACCAAAAATAACTCATGCATGCAAGGAATTTGAATTGTACAGTTGTGGTGGAGATTCCAAGGCAATGTAACATCAGTTGTAGACTAATTGTCGGGCCAATTATTTTTTCCTAAAAAGAACCAATTAATCTACTACACATTAATCTATCAACCTGAGGTTTCGTTTTGTTATTTTAAGGTTATCAACACTGTATGTGCAAGAGGAATGCAATTATGACTAGTTGCTATGGTCCTATGGAAAAGTAAGACTACAATATTAAAGGAATCAATTCAAAATGCAATCCCCAACTATAAAAAACTATTCAAATTATTAACTTCTACAAATATCTGAAGGAGACTACAAAAGAAAACATATTGAACAACAAGTTGTTTTTTAGGGAACAACTACTATAGAGTGAAAATATAACACTACACAATCATACTAACTAACAACGATTGATCAAATGAAATAGCAATCTATGATAATTCTACATGAAATGAAAGAAAAGAATACTTCTTAATGAATTAACCACAACAAATCCATCCTTATAACAATTCCAATAAACTTGATTCAAGACAAAGCATTCAATTTAACGAATAAACAATGACAAATTAAAACCAGTACACAGATGGAAATAGATGGAACATAGAAATCAAATGCTAATTTTAGTGGTACAAAAGAACACAACATTATCCTAGGATCGGGCCCAAATCTGGAATCAAACTACCTTAGAGGAAAATCAGTAGAGTAGACTAAGTCTGAATAATAAATAGTCAGAGTTTGGATAAAAAATAATCACAAGTCAGAGTTTGTATCAAAAATAATATTACAATTCGAACAACCCCTTTCGAGGTTCAACACTAGTTTTTATATCGTAGCAACAGAGGATAAAGATCGAAGAATCTATTTTTAATAATGAACAATCCTGAGAATCTGAAGATTCTCAGGATTGATCTATTAAGTTACAATGATCATAATACATTTGAGAATTCAGGTCAAGAAGGTATCCTCAACCAACTCGTTCCAAACTGGGTGTAACGGTTTGAGGCTTGTGCGGTATTCTTTGACCGTTTCAAGAAATGACAACAAATATCAATGAGCCAATAGATTCCTATCAATATCAAATATATGTTTGTTATAAATAGTGTTTTATTACTGCGCAATGTAATTTGCTAGTTGCATGTCACTGCTGATTGAAATTACGCATTGTGCAGTTTCAGTCCTCAACAGGCCAGGATGGACTGTGCATTGCACAGTTCTAGTATTCAGTCAGCCTCCTGACATCCCGGACTGTGCCTTGCATAGTTTTGGCAGTCAGTCTCCCAACCTCCCCGCAGAAATTGTGCAACCTTCATGATCAATCACACAGGTATGTTGCAAGTTAGTCCTCAAGTTCATTTTGGTTTTCGATTGACAGATTGCTTGTCATGAGTTTTGATATGTCTCCAGGCATCACAGGTGTTTGTTTGTCTCTCAGCGGCACAGGTACAATGGATTTCAAGAGAGCGGAGTCAAAGACACCGTTCAGAGCGCACTTGGATATGTAGCTAAGCAAGTGTCTATGAGCTTGTCTACCTATGAAGACATCAAGTTGTTCGTAGAAAAGGACATCAAGATAAGATGGCAGCAACATCACAACGAGCAACACCATCAACATCAACAGAAGGCAGCACACCCGCATGCGGCGAGTGCAAGAGGAAGGTTGTTGACAGCATAAAGGCGAAGCAAAGCTACAAGTTCAAAGTAGATCCACTCATGACGAAAGAAGCTTTGGATATTGAGGCTATGAGGTGACAGCGCAACAAGACGAAGATTGCATGATGGAAGAGAGAGAAACAAAGAAGGAGTTTCATGTGCTAAAGTAGAAACTCAAGGAAGAACAAGAGCTGCATAGGTGAGAGAATGAGTTGCACCAGGAACATGTACAACAGGGGGCACAACATGCACATATTGATCAAACTGCGCCTACACAAGTTATATATCCATCCCAACGGCTGGCACGGAGTAGACAAGGTGAGTATTTTTGTTGATCGCATGCAAGGGAATTCAACAACATGCATGTCATTATGCACACGAATGCGATTCCACAAATTTGGCACACTCACCAAGGCGAAAACAAAAAGTAAGTCTAACTGGAGCTGAATATGTATACCGACAAGTTAATGTGCATGGACACCAACACACACTTGGAGATCAGCACAGACACTATGCCTTAGTATGTTGCTATTCCAGCTACACTTAAGACAATGATGTGCATATTATTAGACGAGTTGGACAGAGGAGCCATAGTAGTGTACCCGGATGCAACGAAGGCAGGAGCTTGCTTTCAGCAGGATGTCACCATTGAGCGTACGGACACCATCATAGACGACCAAGCTTGGCATCAGTTCGCCACCATCAACCATCACAAGGATGTCAAAGAGTTGGTCTCACCACAATGGTCCAAGTATCAGTGATATCTAGCATGGCTTGCTCAAGCCATTTTTTCTCATATGGATACATGTGTAGATTATATGTAACGTCTTGTCAAGTGGAAGTTCAAGTGTCGATAGTTGAATGTAATAGTCATAGAGTAGTTGAAGAGTCAGGAGGGTAGATGAACGATCACAGAGGGGGATGTCAAGGGTCACCCCGCCCTTTGCTATAAATAGTCCCTCATAACTCATTGTATAGTCTTTTGGTCAGCAAAGCTTCCAATAGGAATATCTTAGAGAAAGCTTGGACAGTATTGTAACGAGCCTTGGCTTCTCCACTACGTAGAGCTAGTATATCTCTTTGGAGGATCAAATGGTTGTGACTGTAACGTTCCATTATCGGAGCTAGTGGTTGGACATGGATGTATTGTATGATTGGAACTTACACTTCTTAATATAATAGAGCCAACATGTTTCATGCATATGTTGTATTGTATTCCATCTATCTTGTTTACTGTAAATGATATATGTATATGTTTACTTACGTATGCATGTATGGACTATTTTGTATAAGTATGTATGAATCTTACTAAAATGTGTTGTTGATTTAACCATCACTTTGGATTGCTCGCTAACTTGTTTTCTAGTTTGTGATGCATCTTCACTCGTGTGTTCCCTTCCAAGCCACGTGCTATCATAGGTTTCCAAGGAGTGCACTCACCCCACTTTCCGTGTGTTAGAACCATTCATCCACCTTCTTTGAATCGCCGCAACTGTCACACCCTTTCTACCAACAGGGACATCTAACTTTCCTCTGTGCAGAACGCGGTCAAGGCAATACTGTACGACCCACTGTTGGGACTCCTACAACAAATGGTATGAGGTCTAACTGGGAATTCTTACGGGGGAGATCCCTGACATGTTGGCGGGTCCAAAACCATCAACACGACCCCAGGGGATGATAAAGAAGAAATTAATCTGACCATATCTTGTAGTGCATGGAAGGAATTACCACTCCTCAAACTCTCAATATAGAAGGATATATCAAGAAGAAAAAGGTAATAGTACTGATTGATTTAGATAGTGCCCATAATTTTATTCGTTGTAAGATAGCCAAGGTTTTGAATTGCTTTCTATACCTAGTACCAGAGTCTCAAGTGATGGCTGCAGTGGAGGAATAATAAATTGTTCAGGGAAGTGCTATAATATCAATCTAAACACGGGGGAATATGTATTGAATACTCCAATTATTTCCATTCCAATGAGTGGTGCTGATGTTGTAATAGGAGTCCAATGGTTACAATCTTTGGGGATGATAAATTTTATTTTTCAAGAACTTCTCTTGAATTTTTTCTATGAATGAAAGGAAATTGAATTAAGGGGTATCATTGGGGAACCTGTTAAGATAATTAGCTCTAATGGAATGACAAATATTTTTAATAAGCAACAACAAGGTGTAATTACAAAATTATGTTGACTAGATGTTCAAACGTCTAAGTCTCCCATTTCGCTAGATGTCTAAAGAGTCATTGAAAATCATTCCAAGGTATTTTAGACTCCCAAGGGTCTTCCACCTATTCATTATCATGCTCATGCTATTCACTTGATTCCAAGAAGTGATCCTCCAAACATCAGATCTTATATCCTTATGCCCAACAAAGTGAAATTTAATGTATAGTAGTAGAAATGTTAGAGGATGGTATAATTCAACCTAGCCAAAGTTATTTCTTTGTTCTACTAGTATTGGTACATAAGAAGGATGTATCATAGCATATGTTTCCATATTATAGGGAGCTCAACAAGCTCATTATTAAAGATAAATTTTCCATTCCTGTAATTGATGAATTGTTGGATTAATTACATGGAGCAATTTACTTCACTAAGTTGGATATTCGTTCATGATATCATCAAATAAGAATGAAGACAGAAAACATTATAAAAACAACATTCATAACTCATGAAGGTCATTATGAATTTTTGGTCATGACTTTTGGCCTTATTAATGCACCTTCCACATTTCAAGGTTTAATGAATTCCATTTTCAAACCCTTCCTTACAAAATTTGTGTTAGTATTTTTTGATGAAATACTAATCTACAACATGTCTTGGAAGAATCATGTTCAACGTATTGACAGGGTGCTCAAACTATTGGAGGAGAAACAATTGTATGAAAAACCTCCAAATGTTTCTTTGGGGTATATAAAAGGTGGAATATTTGGGTCATATTGTATCTCATGAGGGTGTTAATGTAGACCCTAACAAAATTAAAGCCATAAAAGAATGGAAAATCCCCACAACCTTGAGTCATATTCGAGGATTTCTTGGGTTGAAAGGGTATTATCACAAGTTTTTTAAGAATTATGGGAAAATATCAATGTCTCTAACGACATTATTGAAGAAAAATGCATTTTCTTGGACTCTAGAAGCAACTAAGGCCTTTAAACATCTTAAAGACACAATGTGCCAAGCTCCAGCCTTAGCTACACCAAACTTCACAAAAACCTTCATTGCAGAATGTAATGCCTCGGGAAATGGAATTAGTGTTTTTTTAAAGAAATAAGGAAGAACCATTTCCTTTGAAAGTCGTCCAATCAAGGAAAATAATTTACATAAACCCATTTATGAGAAGGAAATGTTGGCAATTCTACATGCCCTGGAGCAATGATGCCCTTACTTAATTGGAAGACACTTCAAGGTAAAAATAGATCATGACAGTCTTAAATACTTCTTGGAACAAATATTATCTTCAAAAGAGAAACATAAATGGGTCACAAAGATGTAGGGTTATGAATTTGAAATCATCTACAAGAAAGGGAAGCAAAATGTTGTTGCAAATGCACTCTCAAGAAAGGACGAGGATGTGGGGGAATTGCTTTGTGCCATTTCTATTATCCAACTGGATTGGATAAATGAAGTAAGCGATGAATGGAAGAATGGTGAAGAGGTGTGGATACTAATTCAAAATTTGTAGCAGATCCCGATGTATTTGTTACTTTTATCTAGAAAAATGATTCACTATGGTACAAAAATCACTTATATCTATGTAAGAATTCCAAACTCAAAGAAAAAGTTCTTTTGGAGTTGCACACCTCTCCTATAGGAGGGCACTCAAATATTTAAAATCTTACCATAAGGTCAAGAAGGATTTGTTTGTGATGGTCTTAAATCTGATTTTTAGAAGTTTGTGGCCAAATGTTTGGTTTGCCAATAAAATAAAGTCAAGACAATTTTGTGTCTCTCCCAGTTTTCACAATGGAGGTCCCGAGATTCTGTAATGGGCTCCAGAAAATGGAAAAGAGGGCGTTACATAGGGTTGACTGGGCCAAATATCATTTCATTTGCATTATCAAGCCTGAGAGGCCAGATCTAGTTCCAGGAGCATTTCTTGTCATTCTGGTGAGGTAGAGTATCAGGGGCACATGCGGGGAGAGACATGTAGGAGCTTGTACCTTAGCCTTTGTTTTTTTGGTAGTTGTACGGTAGATAGGTCGTATAGGGTCCCTTGTATGACCTTTTTAACGTGTGAATTTAGGGTCATGGGGGCCATTCATGTGGAGTCGCGCGATCACCACGCGAACCTCTGAGGTTTGCGTAGCGATTCCACATAAAAATAGCCCTTAGATGCATGGTCTGTGCGTCTGAGTCCCGATAAGTCGTGACGATATCAATCGAGGGTCACTACAGTTTGGTCTTTGGACCACACACTATCTGCATGTTTGTGTTTAACACAAACACGTAGACCATATGTCTATATCAAACACAGACACGTGGACCTTGGCCCTTTGTTACAAGTAGTTTAACAAAGTGACCATCAAGAACATGTATCTGTTGTCGAGGATTTATGATTTGTCTGACAAGTTGAAGGGAGAAATAGTGTTCTCGAAGATTGATTTGAGATCAAGATATCATCAAGTACGCATCAAAGAAGAGGACATCTACAAGACTACTTTCCAGACCAAGTATGGTAATTATGAGTTTGTTGTGGTTCCATTTGGTTTGACTAATACTCCAACTACTTTTATGTTATGATGAATATTGTATTGTGTCCTTATCTAGGCAAGTTTGTTATTGTATTCATTGATGATATATTGGTATATTCTAAGAATGAGGAAGAACATGCCAAACATTTGGCAGCAATATTGATATTTCTGAGAGAGCATCAGTTGTATGCCAAGCTTAGTAAATGTAGTTTCTTTCAGAAATAGATACATTACTTGTGACATGTGGTTTCCAAGGAAGGCATAGCAGTGGATCCAAAAAAGGTAAGAGCTATCATTGGAATGGGCAGCTCCTAGAAATGTGGATGAGGTAAGATCATTCATGGGGTTAGAAGGTTATTACAGGAGGTTCATCACGAGATTCTCACAGATTTCTTATCCTATTACATGGTTGAAAAGGAAAGCTAAGAAATTTGAATGGATAGAGGAATGTACAACCAATTTTGAGTAGTTAAAGCACTTGTTGAAAAATGCTCCAATTCTAAGGATTGCAGATCCAGATAAATAGTTTGTGGTATGTACAGATTCTTACAAGAGAGAGATTGTTGGAGTCCTTATGTAGGAAGGAAAATTAGTATGCTATGAATCAAGGAAACTTAATGAGAACGAGAAGAATTATCCAACACATGATCTTGAGTTTGAAGCAATCATTCATGCTTTAAAGATGTGGAGACAGTATCTTCTTGGCAGGTAGTTCATCTTGATGAGTGATCACAGTGGATTGAGGTATCCAATCGAATCTGAATTTTGGGAAAGCTAGATGGTTGGCCACGATCAATGAGTTTTACTTTGAGATCAGGTACATTAAAGGTAAAGAGAACAGGGTTGCAAATGCTCTTAGCAAGAGGATACAGGTAATTCATATAACAGCTATGAGCTCCTACAAGAGATATCTACAAGATTGGATCTTGTACGCAGGATAACAGGATGACAGGTATATGGAATTTATGCCCAAGTTATAGTAGGGTACATGTGATCAGGCTGTGGGCTGTCATCTCACAATAGATGGCTTGGTCAAATTTAGGGACAACATATATATGTACCAGACAACACTGAGTTCAAGAAGCTTATATTCAGGGAATTTCATGTTAAACCCTATTTAGGTCATCCAAGATATCAAAAGGTACTAGCAATGGTGAATAAGTTCTACTATTGGCCAAACTTGAAGAAGAAAGTGGCAGAGCTCGTTGCGAGATGCTTGGATTGTCAACAGGTAAAGGCAGAGTATAAGCATTCTAATGGTCTACTACAACCAATTCCGATTCCATAGTGGAAATGGGAGGTCATTTCCATGGACTTCATTACAGGTTTACCGAGGACATCTAGAAAGCATGATTCTATCAAGTTTTTGGTGGACAGGTTGACAAAGGTAGCACACTTCATTCTAGTGAAGTTTACTTATTCATCTAATGATGTTGCATTGGTCTTCATCAGAGATGTAGTGAGGTTGCATGGAGTTTTGAAGAAGATCGTGTTAGACAGGGATGCCAAGTTCACTTCTAGATCCTGGAAAGAGTTCTTTGTTGATTTGGGTCTGGAGTTGGTCTTCAGTATAGCTTATCATCCGCCAAGAGATGGACAGACGAGAGGGTCAACATGATATTGGAGGACATGTTGAGGATGTTTGTGATGCATCAGTAGAAAAAGTGGGAAGTGTATCTTCCACTAGTTGATTTCACTTACAATAATGAGTATCAACAATCTTTGAGGATGAGTTGGTTTGAGGCATTGTATGGGAAAATTTGTAATACTCCCATCAGTTGGAGTGATCTAATGAACAGGGTGTTAATTGGAATAGACATTTTGGCAAATATGGAACAAGAAATGCAGGTAATCAAGAAGAATATCAAGGAAACACAAGAAAGACAAAAAATTTATGCAGATCAGAACATGATGTTTAAGGAGTTTAAAGTTGGGGAACAAGTGTACTTGTGTATCAATCCTAAGAAGATCTCCTTGAGCATTGGATAATGTGCTAACATTGCACCTCGATATTGTGGACCTTTCAAGATTCTTGAGAGGATTGGACCAGTAGCCTATCAACTTGCATTGCTTATGACAATGAAAGCCTGTGATGTTTTTCATGTGTCATTGCTTAAGAAGTACATTAAAGATGTTGATCATGTGATTGACTGGTCTCTATTAAAGGTGGAACCAGAAGGGGAATTCCAACTGAAACCTCTCTGCATTTTGCAAAGAAATATGCTCATGCTCCAAAACCAAGCAATCCAGCAGGTTAAAGTGCAACGGAAGCTCTTTAGGCCAGATGAAACTACATGGGAGATGGGAGATCAGATGCCAGTTATATATCCTTCTCTATTCATTGGTTGAGAAAATGTTTTTGGCATATTTTTTGGTGTGATGTTTTGGTATATGTATATATGTATATGGATGTAAATATCGCCATGAGTTGTGTTATAAAGATCCAATAAGCAATATGGTTTTCATGTCATTATGGTTGTCATTGTGTTATGTTTCTTATATTGGTTTGCTTCTCAGCAGGATGATCATTGTAAATATTGCAACGAGCTAAGTTATAAATCTCCATGGGAAGTATGTTTTTATTTTAAGCAGTCTTGCTAGTTGTAGGTGTCATTGAATACCGAGGAAGGTGTTACCCCAAGAGGGAGGGTTCTGTAACAAGCCCGATCCAAAATCCATGTAATAGAGTTAATAAAGGCAAAATAATAACCAATGTCATGGGACATGTATTCCAAGATTAATGTTGGGAAAAAACATAAGTGATGGGGATCACTATGATTAATTAATGGAAAAGGAAATGACACTACTTGACATTTTAATTATGAAAATAATGGAAATTAGGAGAAAAGGAAGGTGAAAAGTCATAGGTTGAATGTGAGTAGGAAAATGAAGGAAAATAATGGAAAATTGAACAAAATATAGGCCTCATTAATAAAAAGGATTTTGAGGATCAATTTGTAGCTGTTGTCAGTGTTAGTTTTTTATCAGTTCAGTTTTAGAGCTCTAATTTTCTACTATCTCTCTCTCTCATACTCTTGGACACTTATAGTTTCTTGAAGCACTCTTGTAGGAGTGTGGTGTACTTGGGGTTTGGAGAAATAAGGAAAAATAAGTGCATGAGAGTGCAAGAGGACTTCAGGATAAATAGTTACAGTTGGTTTTTCTTTCACGTACCAAGTTGCATGTATGATTTCCTTGCTAGTTTTGGCATGCATGACACATGCATGTGGTTTATTGGTCATGATTTATCATTCACATGCATGATTCCATGGATTGATAGTGGTTTTTCATAGCCTTTCCATTTCCTAGATACCCATGGAGTTGTGGGTTTTATTTGTGTTTTCCGGTTGGTGCTCATGTTCCTTTGGCTATGGGTTGAGTTAGTAGTTCCTGGAGCCTTGGTTGGACAAATGATCTAGAAGCCCTATAACAACTTGGGTTGAGTTAATAGTCTTGGAAGCCTTGGTTGGAAAAATTCTCTTGAGTCTTTGGTGGGTTGAGTTACTAGTCCTAGAAGCCCTGGTTAGACAAATGCTCTAGAGCTTGGAAACAACTATGGGTTGAGTTACTAGTCCTGGAAGAATGGTTGGAACAAACGGTCTAGCACTGTGGACAACCTGGGTAGAGACCAATCTGGTGATGGTTAGTGATGTAAACCATGAGGTGAAATCGTTGGTTGAGGGTTGGGGTGGATGGCCTCTGGAAGCCCTGATTTGGTTTTGTTTGATTTGTTTTATGAGATCTTGCATTCATGCTTGGAATATGGCACGGGGGTGATTGGCTAAAAGAGAGATTTGGTTCATCTCAATCTATGGTTAGGTGGTACGTGGAAGTCCTCGAATTATTTGTATTTACATATGTTGATAAGAGATATTTTCCTTAGTACTTTCATGACTAAATGTGCTTGACATTATGTGGCTTTAATGCTTGTTTCCTCATTGATATATCCCTGGTTAATTGCTAGCTATAAGTATGTTTTATGATAGCTATGATGTATGGCTCTTATCATGTTTTGGTTAATATATGAAATGTTAGTGAATGAACGACCTAATAGATAACAATGCATCTATTGTGAAGATATATCAATCCTCTTTGATGATTCTCAGAGAAGTATGAGAACCCTATGCTCAGATCTATTGTTGTGACATGTAGATTACATGTTTGTGATATGCTTGACAAAATGTTTGTCATGGATAGTAGGGGTCAGGTCAAGTACTCTTTCAATTGTTTACATTAATACCATTATTTCTATGTTATTTATCATTTTTGGAAGTGTTAGCGCTTGGAATTCACCTAGGCTGAGATAGACAAACTCTCAAGGCTACATCAAACCATTTCACCTCGTAGCTAGCCCTACGAGGTATGAGAACATATTGGCGACCATACTGGGGAGAACAAATTTGTAATTCGCTCATTGACGTGTTATTTCATAAGTCTTAGATGGAGTCTGAAGATACGCCAGGTAGCCTTCGAACACGCTCTTGTTTTACATCAGCGTTAGTAGATAAATGCTGCTTCAGTCGATCTCCGTGAGCTTGTGAATACAACCACTTCGATTGCATTTTACCCCCACATGTATCAAGTTCAGATTTGATTGTTGATGTTGAACAACGATCAGACACTTGAAAGGCTGAAATCATTCACTGGCGACTCCTTTCACTGAAGAATCCAGCGATCAGTGCTTCATGGTGACTTCACTGCAGAGAGATCAGTAGCTTTGAAGATGGATCAGATTGCAAGAAGATATGCTCCCTTGAGCCGAGATCACATCCCCGGTTTTCCAAATAAAATTCCAAAGGTCGATTGGTCAAGAAATTTGCCTATATTCACTGATGATGGTAAGAAAGATGCTGCTTTACATCTAGTTAGATTTCACATGCATATTCGCAAGTTGAAGGTTTATTTTCCTGAAGATTGCTTGATGAAGATATTCTTGGCCACTCTGGAAGGTAAAGCCCAATCATGGTATGAAAGTTTGCCACCTGCTTGTATTTATTGTTTAAAGGATTTTCATGCTATGTTTATTGAAAGATACAAGGCCTCTTATCCATCATTAAATTTGGTTCATGACTGCTGCAAGCATGCTTATAGTTTTATTGAAAGCCTTGAGAAATATTATGAAGATGATAATTTTATGGATGATGAGATCATGGAGGTTCTATATGAAAATCCGTTTCAGCAGCACATAGAAATCTTAGAGGATACTTGTCAAGATCAGCAGGCTGAAGATAATATGGTTGTCATTGATGAAAGAGAAGAGCTTGTTTCAGATCTGCCCACAGAAGACAGCAGCATGCAACCCATCAAAGAGAGCTCTACTGTTGAGATCATAGGAAAAGTTTTGGATTCAGATGTTCGTGAACAACAAGGTGAGATCTTTGTTCAAGTAAGTGAGAAATCTTCTTTTGATAGCTCAGTGGTAAATGATAATTTGATTGCCATATCATATGAAGACAATCACTGTTTGAGCAAAAGAAAACAAAAGGCATTGTCTCCTTTATCTGAAGATGAGATAGATCTACTTTTTAGAGGTCTTGTTCCAGCTCAAGGTAACGTAGAAATGCAGTGTGCACATGGTCAAGAAGACGATGGTGGACCTTCTTCCTTTTCTGAAAAGGAGGGTTTTGTTGTTGAGACCATAGACAAAGCTTTTGATCCAAATATTCTCATGCCATCAGAACAGAGCCTGCATGAGGAGGTAATTCAGTCAGTTCATGAAAAGCAAGATGACATCTTCATTCAAGTAAGTGAAACAGTGCCTTTGGATGAATTTATGGTAGATGATAGAAATGTCATTTTTGCACTTCAAGAATCAGCTGAAGTTTCTTTCCTTATGATTGAAGAATGTAACAAGGAACTTGATAATTCATATGAAGATGACCTACCATATTGTCAGACTACAGAAGATCATAGCATACAGGATTACCTTTCAGATTCTTCGTATGTTTCATGTGTTGAAATGTTCTTACAAGAAGAGATGTGCTCATCCATTTGTTCAGAGTTTTTTGAAGCCCATGAGCATACTTTTACCAAAGCACATGATGAAGGTAGATCAGAATTTGAAGCAAAGGAAACCTTGTTCTTTCAGCAAGAGGTGGCAATGGTAAATCTCCATGTTTTTCACGATCCTCTAGCAAGTTTGTTGCAGCCAACAGTGATAGTGTTTATTGCAGTGTTCAGTGATGAAGGAGATCATGGTCAGCTACTGTTTTGGATGCCCATGTATCTATTGTTGATCATGAGATCTGATTGGGAGAATCAGTCAAGAAGCCATATTCTTGATTGGTTGCATTGCCATTATGATATAGTTTGATGTATATTGTCTTGTAGGAAACACAGGTGGTTGTCATCATGATTTCAAATCTTGATGGACTACTACCCTTCATAATCTTTGTAAGTTTTGTTTTAAGTCAGTCATGAGTCATTTGAGTTTGGTCTATTGAGTGAGTTTTTCAAGTTATTTCAGTTTTCCATCGAGTCGATTTGAGTCAAGTTTCAGTCAGTTTTCAGTCAAGTTTTCATTCAATAAATGAAGTCAAAGTCTTGTTTCGTTTGCCGAAATAATGACTCCATTGCCCAATGGATAAGGCACTGGTCTGCTCTCCTAGAGTTCTGCGGTTCTTGGCACCTCCAAGGAGCTACCATCCCCATTGGAGCCAATGT
>APFE030915772.1:10339-35856 GCA_000404065.3 Pinus taeda
ATATTTGTCCATCCTTATATACCCATGATCCTCCCCACTTCTAGTCAATGTGGGACTTTGGTCGTATACCCAACAAAACCATAGGTGGGTCCGCCCAACCTAATAGAGGGTCCAAAACAAAAATTTTCCGGGGCATTGCCCCAGACCCCATAAAGTGGGGTTACAGGTACCCCTCAAACCTTTTGTGACCACCCCCCCCAACTACACAATCAGAGAAACAAATGGGGGCCTCTGCCCCCCCTCTTACCCTCCGGTTAAATACGTGGGCTAGTTGTGGAAAGAATATAACACAACCCAACATTCTCCCACTTGTTGTTTTCTTTCTACAGGGGGCCACAAGAGAGCTTAGTCATTTTTTCAGCCCTGAAATGCCCATTGTTTCTCTACACCAAGAGAACTTCTCGAAGCTCACAAATTTTGTCAATGCATTTGCAATATTCTTCAAAGTGTCCACCTTTACCAACAGCACCTTTTTGTCTTCTATCATATCCCTCACAAAGTGATACTGAACATCAATGTGCTTTGTCTTTGAATGATATGTAGGGTTCTTTGCCAAGAAAATTGCACTTTGGTTGTCACAGTCTATCCTTATAGCTTCCTGTACTAACCCATACTTGAACACAATCTCTACAACCAAACTTCTTCCTTGTTCCATGAGTGGCTACCATGTATTCTGCCTTTGTAGTTGATAGTGCCACTACAGATTGTTTCTTATTCATCCAACTGACTGCACCTCCAAATAGGTTAAACACATACCCACTTGTAGATCTTCTCTGATCCAGATCTCCAGCCCAGTTTGCATCAACAAGGCCATGGATATCCAATACTCTGTCCAATCCTGGTCTTCCTTGGTAGCACAAACCATAATCACTAGTGCCACACAAATACCTCAAAGCCCGCTTCACTGTTGTCCAATGCTCCTTACCTGGATTTGACATAAACCTGCTCAATACTCCCACTGCATGTGCAATGGCTAGTCTAGTACAAACCATTGCATACATCAAGCTACTAACTGCACTTGCATATGGAACACAGGACATGTCCTCTTCCTCTTCTTGTGTCTTGGGACACTGTTCAGCAGATAACCTCACACCTACAAGAATAGGAACCTTCACCAGTTTACTATCCTGCATATTAAACCTTTGCAATAATGTCTCGACATACTTCCTTTGGTTTAACCAGAGCTTCCTCTTTATACTATATCTTTTAATTTCCATGCCCAAAATATAGTTTGCAGCACCAAGATCTTTCATGTCAAATTTGGAGGACAATTGGGTCTTCAAATCTTGGATAATTTATTTGTCATTTCCAACCAACAACATATCATCCATATATAAGACCAAATAAATAACATGGTAACCAATTAATTTAAAATAGACATAGTGATATGCTTTGCTTCTAGTGAAGCCAAGTCCCTGTATAAATGTATCGAATTGTTAATACCACATCCTTGGTGATTGTTTTAACCCATACAGAGACTTCTTTAACTTACATACCAGTTGCTTCTTACCCTTCACCGCAAAGCCTTTAGGTTGCTTCATGTAGATCTCCTCTTCCAGATGCCCATGAAGAAACGTTGTCTTCACATCCATCTGTTCTACCTCAAAATCAAAAGCAAAAGTAATAGCTAAAAGTAATCTAATAGAAGTTACCTTGGCAACAGGAGAAAAAATATCACCAAAATCAATTTCTGGCACCTGGGAATAACCTTTTTCTACCAATCGAGCTTTGTATTTCTCCACTTTTCCTTTTGCATTTGTCTTCTTTTTGAACACCCACTTCCTACCAATGGGTTTCCCTCCAGCCAACAACTCCACTAGATCCTAAGCCTCATTTTTGTGCAAAGATTCCATTTCATCAACCATGGCCTCTTTCCAGAGTTTTCCATCCTTTGAATCCACTGCTTCCTTCACAATTTTGGGATCATCATCAGTAACAGACAAAGCAAAATTTCAATAGAAAGCAGATAGACTATACCTTTCTGGTTGCCTTCTTTCTCGAACTGATCTTCTCACACCTGGTGTTTGTGGCTCTTTATCTTCTTATTCCTCCTCTGTTGTAGAGTCTGATTCTTCCTCCTTTAGCTCAAACTCTATCTTCTTAGGTTCCTTTGGTTGGACTTCATGTTTAATAGCATCTTTCACCTCTTTGAAAACCACATCTCAATTGTACACAACCTTCCTTGTTACTGGGTTCCAAAGCTTATAACCCTTTAAATCGTCCTTATACCCAATAAAGATGCACTTTTCAAATTTACTATCCAACTTGGTTCTTTTCTCCTTTGGAACATGTACATATGCATCACATCCAAATACACTCAGATGTGAAAGAGAGGATTTCTTACCAGTCCATACCTCTTGTGGAGTCTTATCCTCCAACGCTGATGAAGGTGACCTGTTGACCAGGTAACATGTAGTATCCACCGCCTCTGCCCAGAATCCCTGTCCTATCTTGGCACCACTAAGCATGATTCTTGCCCTTTCCATCAACATCTTGTTCATACTTTTGGCACCTCCATTTTTCTGAGGTGTATATGGAAAAATATTCTTCCGTGCTATACCACACTTCTTACAGAATTCTTCAAATTCCTTGCTGCAAAACTCTCCACCATTATCTGTCCTTTGCACCTTTATCTTCTTCTCTATCTGATTTTCCACAAGAGCCTTAAATTCTTTAAACCTGTCAAAGACTTTAGATTTATTCTTAAGGAAATATATCCATGTATTCCTTGAGAAGTCATCTATAAATGATACATAGTACACAGAGTTACCTAATGATGGAACCTTCACAGGTCCAAACACATCACTGTGCACAAGCTCTAATATTTTTTTCGCCCTCTTACCACCAGAGGGGAAACTCACATAATTCTGCTTCCCACATACACAATTTTCATAGAAATCAAAACCCAGAGAGCTATTATTCATACCTTCTACCACACCTTTACCATGAAGTATTCGAAGGCCCTTCTCTCCAATATGTCCAAGCCTTTGATGCCACAACATGGTCTTCTCTCTAGAGACCAATAGATTTTTTGCTCCACTTTCAAGAACCACAAAACTATTGCACCCATTAATAATAGTGCTACCTTGCAGCTTGTACAGAGTTCCAACCTGAACTCCCCGCATCAATCCTAGTGTTCCCCAAACCATTTTGCAGGTATCCTTCTTGAACACTATTTTTACACCTGCATCATCTTGCTTGCTTATAGAAATCAGATTTCTGGCTAATACAAGAATATGCAGAACACCCGAAAGTGTTCTAACCCTTCCACCTTGCAACTTCAACTTTACTTTTCCATGACCAATGATTCTAGCCTTCCTGTCATCCCCCAAGAAGACATCACCACCATCATATTTCTCATACTCACAGAACCACTCTCTATGGGGGAGTGAATGAAAGGATGCACCTGAGTCAATCAACCATGCCTCATGATCTACATGTGTACTTGAAGAAGCCAAGTACACATCGCCACCTTCATCTGAGGTGGTTTTCGCCTCTGCAGAAGGAGCATCATCAAATCCCTTTCCTTTATTAAGAGATTTAGATTTACAGTCCCTTTTGTAGTGCCCTTCCTTTCCACATTTCTAGCACACCACCTTTACGGGTTTTTTTGGAGACTTAGATCTCCCTCTAGATTTATATCTCCCATTCGATGACTTATTTTTGTTTCTGTTCTGGGACCGTCCTTGTACAGACAAGGCATCACCATTCTGGTTCTCCATATTTTTCCATCTCATCTCCTTCGTCAGGAAGGATGAGACTATTTCATCAAACTGCAAGGCAGTTGCATTGCTACCTATTGTAATAACCAGACTATCCCATGGATCTGGTAGAGAACACAAAAAATTGATGCACTTATCTTCATCTGAAATTTTATCAACAGATGCTAGCTGACTTACCATAGTATTAAATGCATTCAGATGCTCTATCACTGAGTCTCCATCTTTCATCCTTAGGTTATACAACTTTTTTCGCAGGAACAATTTATTCACCAGAGACTTATATTGGTACAAAGTCCCTAAATTGTCCCACAAAGCCTTCGCCGTAGCTTCCCCTGATACATTCAACAATATAAAATTTGAGACACACAATCGTATTGTGCTCTTTGCCTCCCGATCCAACTTCTTCCATTCTTCATCGGACATTCTCGTTGGTTTAGTACCTGGATCTACCGTGATCCACTAATATTTATCCACCAATAGATCCTCCATCTTGAGTTTCCACAACTCAAAAATTTGACCATTAAATTTCTTGATCTCTATCTTTCCATTGCTCGCCATCTTCTTTCACCACCAGAATTGATCTCGCAGATCTCCCACTGAGCAGGATCTACCACAGGCCTGAGCGAAACCCCTCAACAACAAAGGTGTCACCTTGAAGCCAAAACAACTCGGATACCAAATGTAGGTTTTAACCCCATACAGAAATTACCTACATACGAATTCTAAAACGCAGAAAATAAACAATGTGAGAGCATAACACATAAAACACATATACATAGAGATTTTCCCCTGGATCCCAAAACTGGGACTACCAGCTTGATTTTTCGTTATGTTCCTTTCAATGTTACAATATATATTTATACATGCTGAGGCATCCAATACCATCAACTGAAAACCTTCACGTCCAAAACCATGGACCGAAAACCATCACGTCCAAAAACATGTGCAAAAACCATGCACAAAACCATAGTTGGGTCCGCCCAACCTAACATAAGGTCCAAAACCAAAATTTTTTGGGGTTTTGCCCTAGACCCCATAAAGTGGGGTTACGGGTACCCCTCAAACCACCTGTGACCCCCCCCCCCCCCTACACATCGGTGCAACGAAGGGGGGGGCTCCGCCCCCCCTCTAACCCCCCGGTTAACTACGTGGGCTAGTCGTGGAAAGAATATAACACAACCCAACAACTTCTTCCTCCATCCACTTCATCTCATTCATGCCTACCATGTCCCCATCAATCAATTCCACTTTTAGGCATCAAAATCATTTTTTGAGCATTTTCTAGCTTGATACAAGATGTCCTGTAGCTACTACAGGAAGATTCTGTAGCACTACAGGATGTCCTAAAATTATACAGGAAAGGGATCCCAATAGGAAAACAATTATGCAAGCCTAGTCTAGGTTAATTTGGGACCCTACACCTCACCATCTCTCACCCACGATCAAGTCATATCCATACCTACCTCTGTGCCCATAAAAAAAAACACAGGAAAATGTGAAAAAAACGAGGGCCAGAGGACATGTCCTCACTAGCCTCAACCATCCACCATTCCATCTGAGCCTTCATCATCATCATCATCAACCCCTACACCACTACCTAACCTCCCTCTACGAAAAAATCAATAAAAAAATGAAGAAAATGCAACTACAGGGTTTCCTGTAGCAGTTACATGATCTCCTATAGCAGCTACAAGATCTCCTATAGCAGTCTGTGTTATCATTGCAACAAGCCTAAGCTTGCATCCTCCTTCACAACCAAAGAAAAAAGAATCTCCAACATCTCTGAATACCTTATTTCTCCTCACCAGAGCTCCATAGCAGCAACAACAACAGGGATACAACAAGCACCTGCACACATGAAACAACAAGTAGACAACTACATAAGTAGGAGGAAATTAACAAAAAAATGACCAAAGAGGAACACTTACCTAAGAAATCAGCACAAAAATCCATCCTCTAGCATGCATCAATCAAAAAAGGTAGGCATAGGTATGGCACCTCATCCAACTCTTCCCCGAGTAACGATATGATAAAAATGCATGAATGTTGAAAAAGTTCTTTTTTATAAGGTGAACTCCCAATTAGCATGCCACGTTGGAGTTTCAAATCAATGAGCATTGGTAAAAAAAGGTGGTTGATTCAGTTATGTGAGAGTGGGTGATGATTATGAGGGAGAGCGCATGATCATCGACGCTGGGCCAACGACCGCAATGAGGAAATCCCGTACCACTTCCATCCAACACAATGCTCCATAAATCGACCATAAATATCATAAAATCCAAAATTTCATGCACCAATTGTTCATTTTGATATCAAAGAGACTGTGACCACCTTTGAAAGCCACCAGATAAGAAAACCCTATTTTGGACACCCTACAGGAAATAGAGCTACATGAAGCTATAGGAAACTCAAAAAGCTACAACATGCATTGGAAATCCAAAAGAAGTTAGCAAGGGGGTAACTAAGGTCAAATTTTTCAGAAATTCTTATCATCCCAAGCATCACAGTGAAAAGTAAGTGGCCCATCTCTCCTGTGTTCATGTTTTGATAACTAAAAAAGATGAAAGAAGAAAATACTCTATTTTCTCCTAGTAAATTACAGTGGGCTTGATATTTAGACATAATTTATGCAATCTAAGAGAATTGTGTGATATAGAATAGGGTATAAATTGCATTTATATC
Source organism: Pinus taeda (assembly GCA_000404065.3). NCBI lineage: Eukaryota > Viridiplantae > Streptophyta > Pinopsida > Pinales > Pinaceae > Pinus > Pinus taeda. Next base: position 16,744 of record APFE030915772.1, read on the forward strand.
CCAAAAATAATTTAAACTCTCAGTCACCCTGAACTCATATTGAAGCTAGCTTACAAGACTTCCTACATTTAGCTAACCATAGAACAGAAATGTGATGGGGATTCAATAGAAGAGAACCCACATATACATCCTGGATTCACCTACATCCCTCTGTGGTAGATATCTTTAGGAGGCATCACTGGTTGGGCTTCTTTGAGTTGCTCATGGGGTATGATGATGATATAGCCCATGAGTTCTCCATGGCACTCAACCCTCAGGCAAGAACAAGTTCTACTACTATGGTGAGAGGGTTGTCAATTACAATCAACCCTGAGGTGATTAATAGATTAACCACACTTCCTCAAGGGGTGCAATGGAGAAGGGAGGACAAGGCTAGCAGCACCTTTTCTAAGAAAAAATTCTTCCTAAATGATGAAAAGCCAATTGAGGACAAAAATGGGGTCAGGAGGGAGAGCCTTCCCTATCCTTGGGATGAGGTGAGCTACCACATTCTCAAATACATTTCTTGTGAAGGGAGGCTCAATGTAGTCTATATCTACCAATTCAGATTCCTTCATGAGTTGAGATTTGGATAGGATTTACCCATAAACCAAAGGCTTAGTGTGCGTTATTTCCTATTCCATTCAATGACAGACATGAGCCATAAGGTAAAAGAAGGGAAACACCAAAAATTGGCACATCATGGATTAATTAAACTAATACTGGAGGATGCCTTGAGCCAATTGAGAATTCCTATTCTCTGGTCCACAGTTAGAGACATGGACAAAGAGGTTATCCTTGAAATCCAAGCCCTTGAATATGGTGGGACCCCAACCTGTAGTGATGAAGAGGAAGAATAAGAAGTAGAAGAAGAAGAGGAGGTAGGAACAGAGAAAGAAGAAGAAGAAGGAGGAGGAGAGTAAGAAGAAAAGGAAGAAGACAAAAAAGAAGACAAGGAGTAGAAGGCAAAGACTAGCCCTGAGTAACATACTAGAGAAGGGGAGAAATCTCAAATATTGTCTCATGAGAACACTAAAAAGTAGGCAGTTGTTTCCTTGGTTGCCTTAAGCACACCCATCAAGTCAAGGGAAAAAGGCAGAGGCAAACTCCCCTCTATTTTAAAACAAGAAGAAGCACCAGGATCAAGTAGGGGAAGCCACAAACAACTAGAAGAACTCCCATCCTAATTGAAGAGTCACCAAGAAAGGAGGAAGATCTAGGTTCCTTGGGATTGAAGACAGAGGAAGGCAAATCACAACAAGAAACCCCAAAGGTTCCAGTCACCTACGTTAGGAGGCCTGTCACCAGGTCAGAAACAGAAAATAAAACCAAGGAAACTGTGACCCTCTTATAGAAAGGAAAAATCCTGCTACAGGATCCTCAGACTGTGCTACAGGAAACATTTTCAGTGCTATAAGAAACACAGGAAAAGCTAGATGAAGGACAACAAGGGTAGAGAGAAGGTAGAGGAGAAACACCACAGGTGCAGGAGGGGGCAACTTATCAAAATTTAAAGCATCTGAGAGAGATTTTCCAGAGTTGCAAGAGCCTAGACCATAACCAAATTTGAGTTCTTACTACAAGTTCATTGAGGGAGGTAGAGCAATACCACAAAAATTTTCAATCCATCTCTTCTTTGAGCTTGAAAAAGAAAGGGAAAGAACACATCGTTGGATGCAAAATTCCAAGTAAAAGAAAGTAGAAGATGTGAGCCATATGGAAGAAAAACTACTATAGATGGGAAGGGAGTTGAGTGATTTGAGAGACAGAGAACACATCATCAGATCTCAATTATAGGCAGAAAACACATGGATGAGGAGGCATTTGTAGGAAAAGGAGAGCCAAATGGCCACAATGGCAAGCCTCTCCGTGGAGGCACTTTAGTGCAGGATGCCATCCAAATCATATGCCCTATACCTCAAGGATCAATGGTTGTAGTTTCAAATGAAGACATTAGTACAATAGGGGACCATGCCTTTCCAAGATTATAGACAATTCATAGATCTATGTGACAAGAGCACCCTAGAAGACAATGCCAAAATATCTTAATTTTACCTACACAAATTTGCCTTGAAATATTTGAATGTGTGGGACTCCAATGCAAAGTTGGGGGACTTGCAGCTGATGGCCCTTTCATCTTGGATGGGTCATGAGAAGGCCAAGGCTAAGGAAGTAAAGAGAATAGTAGAGAAGAGGAAAGAGAGCCCCTCTACATTAGAGTAGAACAGATAAATTCCATAGCTATCATTAGTAACCACAACATAATTTCCAATGATGTTCAACTTGCACCAAGATACTTGCCTACACAGGAATAGACCATCTCCCATTTTGAGAACACTTTAAGATTGGTGGGGAGTGAAATCCAGCAAACATGCCAGAGGAGATGGAGCAACCTGCTACACTGTCTAAGGATTAGAGAGTACCATTCCCCCGAGAAGTTGCGAAATGCATTAAAAAGGACCCCCTGTATAAGAATGACATGCAGAGACTAAATATCTTTTGGATTGGTTTGAAACTCGGTCCACCCTTGTTGTTGGGTCTATTAGAAGGTAGGAAGGAAGAAGAGGAAATAAATCAGTGGGAAGATATAGAGAAACATACAAGGTTCTATCCTCAAGAGGAAAATCCATCAATAGAGGCCAGGGATGTCAGAGTGACCACCAGAGCTATGGAGGATATGGATATAGACTAAGTTTCTAAGAGGATGAGAAACACCTTCAGTAGGGGGGTGACAATGAGGTTCATCAATAGGTAAACTATATGGGTCACAATGCCACTGTCCAGCTTATTAAAATTGATTTTTCTCACATATATTTACATAATTTGTTATATTTTTCTTAGTGAGAAGGGTAAAGGTGAGTTGTTATGTCATGTGGCCTAATATTTATTAAATGTAGGAATTGAAGCAGTTTTGGGCTAATTTAAGTCCATGAACTCAAGGTGGTCATGCAAGAGAGATGTTAGGAGATTGGTCTCCCTCCTTTACTCCTCAAATTATTTGAAGATTCCTCCACCATATCCCATTAGCTCGGAGTTAGTAGAAGCCAAGAAAACTGAGTTCATGGGCCGTCAAGGGAGTGACAGTCAAAGACAGGTTATTCTTGAGTGAGGGAGTCAAGTCTCCCTATTATTTAGGAAGTTGTTGGCAGCTTCAATTTGTATAAATAAGAGAGCCAAGGGACTCATTAGGATTCGATTTTTTGATTTAGCCTAGCGGAAATTTAAGCTGAAACATTGTGACTGTTATTTGCTATGTTATATTTGACATTTTAATGATAATGGGAAATTTGACCTTGATCCAACATTGAGTTGACATAGAGGGCTGAAGATATTGGGTTAGGGCCCAATCCTAGCAGCAGAAGTTCCTCGTTTCATATTTGTATTCTTAGATTAAGATGATAGTTAGCTGCCGAAATTATTTATGTTTTGCTTAGCTTAACAAGTATTTGAATGATTTATTAATCTTGTTTCCATTAGTTTGAAGAATTAGGTCATTGGTGTAGTAGTGAAATAAATTACTTCAGAAAATCTTGTGACAGTAGCATCTTCCTTATCTCCCTTGTAGGATCATGGTTAGAGGGCCCCACTCTAATAGCGCCAAAAACAGATTTTGTCTTTTGGTCATTACATAGATTAGGTTACATGCTTAAATAGATCATTTTTTTATGATTTCTTGGAAGCACATGATTTAGTTTCTTAAGTTTTCCATAGCTTAGAAGGCATTCCATTCCATAGATCTAGCCATTAGCAATATATAGATCAACTTTCTCAAAATTCAACTCATCTTTTCCATGTTGGTATATAGTGATGCATAGATGAAGAGGAAAACAAGTCTTATTGTATGGATTGTTGATTTAAAGGGAGGAACTCATCCAAATATCTTGAACAAAGTCTTCTCCACCTTTTTCCAAGGCATACCAGCCCATAGTTCAAATCTCTATTTTGTAGTCACCTTGGGCAAATCCAACCTCTCTAGAGTGTTGGGCTTAGCCTTGGGTACTGTGCACCTTCCTTACACCTTATCTCAATGTCAGACATCTCTCCAATACCTTATTCCACTATTCTAATCCTCCTAAATCTTTCAGCTAATTTCCTATAGAAAACTAGGATATCCTGTAGAAAACTAGGACATCCTGTAGCAACTACATGATCTCCTGTAGCATCCTGTTTGACCCTGTTTTGATCAGAAATTCTAGTATGAGTATAGGTGAGACCCTCATATTGGATTCCATGCCTATAACTGCCACTTGAGAATAGCTCTCCCATGCCTTTTCCCCCTTGCAAGATTAGATAACATAACATAGACTTTACATTTATGAATTTAGAAATTAAAAGACTCTTTATGAAATGCAACATGAGATAGTTAGTGCATTCATATATGAATCATAAGATGATAAAACAACTTCCCATGTCCAATTAGGCCAAATATCTATATGATAAAATGTAAGGTTAGCTTAGTTATTTTTTGCAAGTAATTTGTGTCATTTCCTAGCTAGATGATTCATGGAATTTTCCTTTCAGCAACTTTCATTTCCGAAATAGACAAGCATTTACTTTCCTGTATTAGAACTAGCTTTACATTCACTATCAGTAGTCAGAATCCTTCTAGTTAATAGAAGACTGGTTTGAAACCCTAGTGGTCTATCGCCCCAGTTGAGAAGTGACATGAGTAGAATGTTCCATATGTTGTGCATATAACACTATCACCTCCAAGTTTGTATGGAACTCCAGGTTGATAAAGTAAAGTTGGTAGCCCTATGAGTGTAGCATCCTTGCTATAATACTGAGGCTCATCAATAGGATCTTTAGAAATAATCATATATCACCATATGGAAAATAGCCTAAGAGAGGGTCATTCTAATGTTTTTACACATTTCCATATTGTTTGAGCCTTTGAGGCTACTTGTCAGCTAGTTCATCAGAACATGTAGTTAGTTTTAGACAAACACCAATAGGTATTTGAACCTCCCCAAGGTTTCCCACACTCACATGGTGAGAATTATTATAGTATCCCACTACTCTTAGGTAAATTATCTCCCAATTGGAACCCATATCAACATCCTTTTTCCAAAATAATAAAATAGAAAAACTTAATCTAGGAGTTATTGGTAGTTAGTGTTATTCATCCTAATGCTAACCCCTGTTTCTCTTCAATAATCATGGTTGTTAAAAAGGAATGTAGTTTGCCCATACATATTTAATTTTTTACATTTAACAACTTAAGTATCAAAGACAAATGCTAAGTTTTGATCATTAATGATCTCTTAGATGAGCTACAAGGTGCCTAATTCTTCACCAAAGTTGGTCTCCACTTTGGTTATCACCAAATCCACATGATGGAAGAAGACATTCATAAAATTATTTCCATGATCACAAAGGCCACTATAATTTTTTGATCATTCATTTTAGTCTCTGCAGTGCACCTTTCATTTTTTAGAGCCTCATGAACAAAATATTTTGATTTGTTAGAAAATTATATATTACGAAGCAATGGAACACATAAAATATTGTAGCAATATAAACACAAAAAACGCATAAAACAAGAGAGACACAGATATACGTGGTTCACCCAGTTTGGGCTACGTCCACCCCGAACAGGCAGTCCTTCCTTTCTATTATCCAGCAAAATGAAGAGACACAACCTACAGCAAATCCGTTGTAATATCCTCTGTTTTCTCTCACAGTCTCACCTCTCTGTCTCTCGCTCACACCTAGAATACACATCTATTACTCAGCCTCAAATACAATGCCTTCATACAAAGAGAGGGGTTGCCTTCTAGGGCAAAAAACCCTAAACTAAACATAACTTCTACCGTCAGATCATCCACCTAATGAATGGCCCAGATTGACTAGAAATTACTATACTTTTACAAGGCAAATTTACATTTGTTTTTAGCTTCGGGGGTGCTGCCCCCGAGCCCCCGCCAGGGGACCGTTGGCCCCCGGACCCCCTAGCCAGGGGGGATCGGCCCCCTTGGACCCCCACAGGGGGGACAAGTCCCCCCCGCACCCCCCTATGTGGAGAGGTGTACAAACTTCCTAGGGTATACATCCAGCTGAAACAAAGACCTCTAAACAATCATGCTCCACATACAACATGATTCCTTCTATGTCATTTTTTTCTTGATCCTCTTTGATGACATCTTCATTTATAACAAAAATTGGGTATATCATTAGTACATGTGTATAATAATTGGAACACATTTTTAGGTGGGACAAAGTGCATGTTGATTCTATGCAAATCAAGGTGATGACATATTAGCCTTAGGCCATGAACTTGAAAATTTTGAAGGGATTTCTTGGCCTTAAATGTTACTATATGAATTTTGTTGAGGACTCTTGATCCATATTGGATCATTATAATTTTTGAAATTAATATCAATTCTTTTAATGTTGGAAAATTAGAGGAATCAACTTGCAACATCATTTTTACCAATGGTCCTTGTTTGGAAAATTTGGGCTAAAGAACTTTAGGATCCATATTGAGTCCTTAAATGACCACATTTTGTGGTCTCAAATTTATATCGACATAGATTCTTTAATATACACACTAAAATATTTCCAAAAATGCAAGAATCACCTCAATCAGAGCTCATATTACAAATTATTCTTTGAAAAGTTGACCTATCATGATTTACCACCATAATTTGAGAGGATGACACATAAGCCCCCATTACCTATGGAAAAGGGCCAGCCGCATGGGAATGATAAATAAAACTCTATAAGATTCAAATTGTAAACAAAATTGAGGGTTTAACTAGTCAAATTTAACCCCTAGTTGGCTATTAGGCTATGTTATAACTAGGAGACTACAAGGAAAAAGGGTTCCATTCTATTTGCTCGCATTTTCGTCTATGGTAGAACAAGGTAGTTAATTGTGGATAGAGAGAGTGAATAATATAGGGGGTTTAGTGTTTGTAGTAGCCCATGGACCATAATCTCAACAACTCCATAGAGAGTTCCTTCTCCTTTGTAGTTGAATCTTTTCCATTATACACAGAAGAGAGGAATTTTTAGTTGAATCTTTTCCATTCTACACAGAAGAAAGGAAAGAAACCTCACCTTCCAACTAGATTTTCTCTCGAAAGGGTTTCTGATATCATATCTTAGTGTTATTGTTATTTTTGAATGATTTTTTCTACTTGTTCTCTACTTTCTACATCTTATATATTGCTACATAAAAAAAAAAAAAAAAAAAAAAAAAAAAAAAATCAATACTAGAAAATTTCGAATATAAAGGAATTTACCCTCCATAGTATATATTTTGGATCACTTTATTATATCTATTGTGATAAAATGTCTAGTGGAACATCCATAGAATTTTATAGATAAAATATGACAAAACTATAGCTCTCTTCATAACCTTGATAAAAAATAATTTCTTCATTTGTGTGGAAGTTTCAAAAAACCTAAGAAAATTTTGTAGCATCTACATTTTCTTGGGCACCACCTTTTCAGTTCTCTTTTGGTTTTGATGTAAAATTTCAGGAAATAACTTGCAACTTTCATATTTTTCATTGCTAATGTGTTATCATAATCCATATCTAAACATGTTTCCCACCTTGGTAACTTATACATTTGAACACTTACATATATAATCAAAGTAGAATGTTGATTTTTTTCCCCTTGGGATCCAATATTTCACTTAGTGTTCACCTGTTAGCCAAAAAATACCCATCGAAATTTATGGTCAATGGAGTTCTCATTGTCAGTATTTTCTTAAAACACATTTAGTCCTTTGACAAACCATTTTTTCTAACATTCCACTAGACATCCATGTGTAGGTTTATAAAAGCTTCTACTATTAGGTGATCCATCAAGCAGTCCATCACCACTCTGAATGATTATCACCCAACTCTCAATTCCTAAACTCTCCACCAACTTTCCATGTGTATGGCTAGTAGTAATTCAATTCTAGATATTTCTCAACTATGCATATAACCTTCCATCCTGGTATCTTGATCCTTGACTCACCATTTTGATGATGCTTGTACATGACATTTAGCAATTTGTCATGTAGTATTTCATCAACCCTTCCCACTTCATCTCTTATTAGCATATCAAATAATTTTTTCTCCCACTATCCCATTAACTATCAACATCTATGGCTAGTGGATCCTTTCTATTATATTATTTTGTTGGGATCAAATTCTAATCCTATTATTTTGTCCTGGCACTCCAATCCTAATTTCAAGTATGCCATCCATATGTATGTCCAATGCCTCCCCTTATCATTAGACCACGTTTTTGCACAATGACAAGTCTAAATTTTCCCTCATTTTTCTCATGCCTTTATTTCCTCAACATGGTAGCATGCTGCCTTCTCTCATTCCCTCTAACTTGCTGATGATGTGACACATGTTCCTCTTATGATATCACAAAACATTATCATATTATGTATATTTGGCTTGATATTCCATCACATTACTTTCCATTTGTACCAACATTGTAGGCCTTCCATTGATTAAGTAACCTAAATACTTAAAAGTGCACTTGTGACAGGACATGCATTTGTATACATTCATTTAAGTTATCTCCCTTCCATGAGGTATTTCTTGAAAGCATCAATAACTTCATAAGAACTTGAAGCGATAGGGAAACCATAATTTATAACTTACTTGAATCCAACCCAAGGTGGGATTCAAATAAGTTAAGAGTATCAGGGAGAAAATATCTTCCTAATTTGAAGAAAGGATGATGAAATATATCAGAATTGGGAACTTTTAGCAATGACATACTCATAAAGTAAGATATCCATCTTATAAATTTCCTTTTGTCCATCACAATATTTCATTCCTTTCCCTCTAAAGCATTCTTGAGTAGCTAAAAGGTTACCCATCAACATGGCCACCTTCACTAAATCCATGAGATTTTCCCCCAAGTTGTCAAATCAACATAGACAAGCTACACCCAGCTTGAAGCTTTTATTAAGCAAGATGAGTAATAAGCTCAAATGGTGGTGATGGAAATTCAACATGATAAGAAGAATTGGGAAGAAGTGGATAGATAAGCATGCTCTTATAAGTTAAAAAATAGGCCATGGGGGATTTTTTCGGTGTGTATTATATTATTTACATGACAACCTCCACATGTTATGTGTTGCGCTCGATGTAGCAAGGGGTCACCATATCCCCAAAAAAAATGGAGCAATTTTTGCATCCATTTTTGGTGGGTTTTAGCAGATGGCTTTTGCCTTTAGTAATTTTGTGTCACATGGTGGTTTTGCCCATGGTTTTATAGTTTTCGCTAAGGAACTATGGTTTTATTATGATCCATGTTGAATGGATTGGTGATTTATATGATGATGCAGATATATATATAATATATATTATATATATATATATATATAGTTTTCTTGGTTTTTAAGCTTCTAAGGTAAAATATATATTGCTAATGAGTGTGTTTTCCAGTGCATATATTCCATTTTATTGAGAATATGTTTGCAACAATTAATTGTACAAAGTTAAAACCTACATTTGGTATTTGAACAGCTTTGGCTTCAAGGGGACACTTTTGTGGCTAAGGTATTTTAATTTGGCTTAGACCTTATTATAGTGGGATATTGGTGGAAACAATTCTTGTGCTAAAAGGAAATGGAAAATAGTTCAAAGATAGATATCCATAAATTCAATGGGAAGAGTTTTGAGCTATGGAAGATCTGTTGGTGGACAAAGTGTTGAAAATAACAACAAGAAATGATAAAAATAGAATCCAAAAATTCCAGTTTAATTGTTCCTTGAATTAAACAAGAATTAAAATTGAAATTTATTCTCATAGCAACTTGTAATAGTTAACTAGAGTGAGTTGACTTAGTTAACTTAGGAATTCCAAGTTGTACGTCTTTTTTAAGTCAAGTATATGTTCTCCCTATATTATAAGGGTCCAGGATGAGTTAAGTATGAGTTGTAATTAGTTAACACGGTTTACTAAGTTAAGTCCAATTAAATTAGTTCTAAACTATTTGAGGAACTAATAGTGAGGTAACAGTTAGTTGATGCATTAGTGCACTCAACTAGTGCTATTATAGTTAATTGAATATTTACTCATCAGAAACTCATGCATGTCGATTTTGAGAAAGACCCAGTTGAGACTAAAGTGCAAGGACAATGTACTATTTGTTTTATATTTTTCTGAGTTACACTAATAGTGCATGCATTCAGGAACTAATCCTTAGGGGATTGCGCAATTTTTAGAGGCTTTATTTCCCTTTAAATGCAAGCTATCCTCCATAGGAATTAGCAATTGGAATAGAGACTTGGAGATCTTGTGAAGAGGCTAAGCTTTGGCCTTGAGCTTGCTTATGAGTTGGAGATTGAATTTGCTGAGTGCTAGGATTGTTCTTGAGAGAAAAATCATTGTAATTTCATCTTGATTTTCTAGATTAATACAATATAGTAGTGGGGTTTTGAGATGTGGCTTGCCCTATATATCTATTGTGTTATGTTCCCTTGATGTTATCCCTCTTGTCGATTATTGTTTGCTTGATCTTTATGGGCTTCTGATGTGAAGTGTAGAAGTAGATTCTTGTCTCTTGTTTTAGTAGATTACATGAGCTTGTGAATCTACAGGATTTTCTACAGAAAGATTAATGGATTGTTGTGGATTTGGGTACTACACTAACAAGGATGTTGACAGAAGACTAGTCCAAATTGGATAGAAATGAAAAAAGAACAATATGATTATGTCTCTTAGATAAAATAATATTGAATGCTTTAAGAGAAGATACACTAAAGGCATTATGGGACAAGGTAGGGACTATGTATCAGTATAAGTCCCTAGTTAACAAATTGTTCCTATAGAAAAGTTGTTTAACTTGAGGAGGAAGGATGGAAACTTGGTGAAGAAGCATCTAAATTCCTTCAATATTGTGGTAAGTCAACTATTATCTATTGATGTTAATATTTTAGATAGATGTAAGTGTATTTGTTTGTTTTTCCCTTTACTAGGCCCTTTGGATAATTTGGTTGTTACTATAGGTAGTAATAAAACTACTCTAAATTTTGATGATACATTATCATATTTGTTATTAGAGGAGACAAAATGGAAAAATATGGGAAGTGAGAATGAAAATTCCTTCTATGTAAGAGGATGCTCCCAAAACAAAAATAAAAATAAGTCCTTAAGTGGGAGATCTGAATTTGGAATAAGATATAAATCTCTAGGTAAGTTCATAAAGGCATGTTAGAGATGTAGAAAAGAAGGGGATTGCAAGAAAGATTGTAAATACAAAATTTTTGAGAAATAGAAGGGATATAATGCTTCTCCTTCTATAGAAGAACAAAATTTCTCAGATGAAGGAGATATGTATTGTTGGAAATATTGAGTGCGGGGAGGGATAAATCAATATTTCAAGAATTATTAAAAATTTAATTTTTTTTTTAGTGATCATAAAAGCATCACTAAAGAAAAGTACACAACCAATCCATCATGCACATGAAATCATATATATTAGGTAGAAACTGATAAAGGGAGAAAACCACCATTCTTCTTTCTTCTTAATCTTGAATCTTTATTTACATATGTTGATTGGCACTGACCGGTAGGATGCACTAGCTCCCTTACAATTTTTTGTTGGCACCCACCAGCAGGAAGCACCTACACCCTTTCATTGTTTCTCTTGCACCAACCATAGGGAAGCACCCACTCCCTTTCACAGTTTCACTAGCACCCACCAGCAAAAGCACCTAATCCCTCAAATCAGTTTTCTAGCACTAAACAGTAAGAGGCACCTACCCACAAAATCAATAAGGACCTCCCTTTCATCAATTTTCAAACTGGATCCACTAACTTTAGCACAAACTTCAAAATAACCTTCAAATAAATTAATACCTTCTTGTAAATTTCTCTTTTCTCAACAACACGTTCACTAATCTATCATCAACAACATACTTTTTTTCTTTAGCAATAGTAAAACTTTTACAATAACAACACTTGGATAGTAAGCTCAACAAGAGATTATAGTCTTCAATAAATAATTAAATAATTGCTTAGAATTGACATCAACAACACAACATCAAGCTCAACAACATATCAATAAACATACTCCTGTTATTGGGATGCACACATCCCTGTTACCTAAACAACAAGATCTCAATCAACAACATATCAACAATCTAGCTCTAGTAGCTCATGGATTACAACAATCAGCATCAATATTAAGTTATCAAGCTTAGCACAAAGTCAATAGTACCCCAACTCTGTCCTTCAACGTTCTTCAATAACTAACCCATGGCATATAATGTGCAATACATGATTTGTATTCAACAAGAAAATTTTATTGTGTAAGCCAAACAATATCTCTCGTAGTTCAATTATTTTCCTTGTTCCAACAATACCCCTAAGTGTGAGAAAGCAGCTTTAACCTATTTGTCATCTTACTCAACAATAGAAGTTTAAGCATTAATTCAACACAAATTCTAACTCAACATTGAAACATATCATCACACTCATGCACACATCCCTACACCATAAACTATGAATAATAGTACTCTCAACATATCTTGAAACATAAATATGTTGCTCTGTCATAAAAAAAACAATATTGAAACCCCAACAATACATAGTCTACACTTATTCTGACATTAGCTCCACTCTAACTCAACAACATATAACAATCACTTAGAAAACACCAAATTCATAAATACATCATACTAACACTGACTTGTGATTCCTTCTTGACTCTCAAGTTATTTATATAGATTGAAAACACAAACATTGTCATGTAGAAATGTTAGTCAAATAACCAAGAAACAACCAACAATTACTGATGTCATATAACGATCAACATCTATATATATATATATATATATATATATATATATATATATATATATATATATATATATATATATAGTAATCCTAGGAGTCAAATTGTGTGATAATAACTCCTTTATGTAAGCACAACTATTGGCCTAAAATTCGCATTGAGAAGGGGTGGTGAATCAATGTGAGGTCAATTTCATAATTTAGTAATCTTTTCTAGCCATTCATCTACATAGCAATGAACACAAAACATTATGCCATTAATTATATCAACAAATAATCATATTAGTAGCATGATAAAAGAAGAAAACAACATAAGAAATCATCATATCACAAGGAGACATAAAGTTTTAGGTGGAAACCCAAATGGGAGAAACTACCAACTCCTCTTATGCTCATTTTTCAATTGTTTTACATCAATTTGTAGGCCCCAGCCTGTGGAAATCAACTACCCACAAAACATACAAGTTTCCACTTGTGGTAGGATACAACCTGATTTAGGCTTCAACCTTGAAGATGCAAGAAACTGCTTAATTTAAGCTGCAACTTGATTGAGGTTCCAACCTTAGTAAATATGTAGGCTCCAACTTACTCTAGGCTCCAACCTAATCTATGCTTTAACCTCCTTCCTTTGCTTCCTTGTGGAAATCTCTTCATCACATTTTCAAATTGGATCCACAATCATAAAATTTCATTAAATCATACATAAAGTCCTGAACTACAATATATACTTATGCTGACCATAAAACTCGTTGCCGCAATAATCACTATACATACAATCCTCCAATTGCAATAATCATTGTCCATATAATCCCACAACTACAATAATCACTATCCATACAACCTATAATGATATTATTATGAAACTATTACACAATATACTAAAAAATTTTGTAGGCTTTTCTCATTTATTGATAGAATTTAGATCTAGAAGTTCAAAAATCCATAATTTTTGGAAAATCATGGAACCATTTTTCTGACTATCAAATAATTCTTGAAATATTGATTCACCCTTAGCGGCATCACACATGAGAGTCAAAAGTTCAAAAATATGGAAATTTGGAATTTTTTTTACCAATTTTTCTGACTATCAAAGTTTTGGATATCCATAGATCAAGATATTTGAAATTTTGGGTATACATACATGCTACGAAAATATGATGATGGGGCTTGACATAATGGTCACATGGTGGAATGACAAGGAATCTAGATGTACTAGAAGGTTTACCTATTGACCCAAACAAAATTCCCAAATTATGAAACTTTTGTTAATGGGGAATTTTGGAAAAACCCAAATCCATTTCTTAACCAAGATGACTAAGTGATAAAATTGGGGCTTGGAATCCAAAAAAATGTGATATATCATTGATGCAAGAAAATAAGAAAAACTCGGATTCAAATGTTAATTGGGTGGGACACATGCCCGACTTACAGACATGGAATAAATTAATGGTGACACAAGAGCATAGGTCCACCACATGTTAGTTACATCACATATCACATGGCATAATGAGATGGTTACACATGACATTGGATTACCACATGTCAATTCTATAAAAGATGATGTGGCAAAAACTGATAAATTTTTCGAGGGCCATAACTTCATGCCCAAATCTTGAAATAAGATAAAATATATATTAATGGAAAGCTCTCGTTGAGCCAAAGAGAATGGTATCCTTAGAAAGAAGATTTTGGATGGTTTAAAAAACTAAATAAATGAATAAAAATTTTGATACATCACCTCCATAAGGTAAACCTTGGGGGTTGGTTATGTTATATAGGCCTCATTAATGGAATTAATTCAATGGTTAAAGTTCTCATCAGTTTTAATTTATATATAGTTAGTAGAAACTATGTTATTACATAAAAATTGATCATCTAGCCATTTTTCACTAGGATGATCGAAATATGCCATTGAGTATGGGTTTTTACGCATTAAAACTCACTTTCATCTTAGGAAATAATTTACAGAACCATCTTTCCTAAATTATTTCTAAAAATAACCCCAAAACCTATAGGAATAATTAAAAAAATCATTATTTGTTTTTATTCCCTTGAAATAATTATTAAATCACCATTTATTAATTATTTCTAGCCAAATTACCGAGGAATAATTAAATAAATCATTATTTATTTATTATTACTTAATCATATAACATTTCTCTCATGAAATAATTATTAAATCATTATTTAGTAATATTTATAACTCATTTTGACCATATCTCCTTAAAGTAATTAATAAATCATTGTTATTTATTAATTAATTTAACCATTTTTCTTAATTAACTCAATTAATCATTATTTTTTGAGTTATTCCATTAAATAAATATTTTTGACCACTTCATTAATAATTTCTTCTCTTAAATATAAGAAAATACTCCTAACAATTTGATCTTGATTTGGTCTTGTTATCACTCCAGGAAACTCTCCTAGGTTGCAGATCGGAGATGCCTGGTAACATATAATCTTCAATATTGTTCTCAGAACTATTTGAATGGATGATGGTTTGGATCAAGTCAGATAACCATTTCAGCTCTATTCTCACTCAATACATGCATGAACACCTTGAACAATACAAGGCTTTAGACCACTAATGCTCAATAGTTTATAGATTCAACGGATAGATGGAGAATACTGACTGTACCAGCATATGCATACATAAACACATATGAATGGCTAGATATAGGAAGTAAATGGAACTTGCAAATCTAATTTATTATTACAGAGATAAAATGACAATTATCTGGCATTAGACACAGTAGAAAACATGAATAACCTATTCAAGTGCAAGCATAGAACAGTAGAGAAAATGGGAATTGAACATGTAACAGCAAAAGAAGCTTATATTGCTGGAATGAAGATGAGAAGATAGAGGAGTAGAGTCTCCCCAATCTCCAAAAGTTGAACCCTTGTTACATTTAACTCTCAGCCATTTATAGGCCTTTTACATTGCTCCTGAGCTCTCAAAGGCTCGGATTCTTAATCTATCTTCTCTGTCCCTTTAACTGTTTGATTCCCTGACTAGGCAAGCGTGGGCTTGGAGGTTTCTTCTTCTGACAGCAGAGTAACTGCATTCTGTTAGTTTGCTGCATTGTCTAGGAGCTCTCTCGTGCCAGAGATGCCCCACAATCACTTATGTTATTTTGGATGAGCTGTGTGTTGGCATTATGGCACAGGTTTGGGGCTATGGCACAAGTGTTGTCCTTGATGGCAACCTTCTTTGGTAACAGATCTCAGTTCAGGCACTCAGATAGTCGAAAAAGACATATACACAGGTTCATCTAGACAAAGGTGTGTATACACGTGGGTTGTACATTACAAAAGCGCGTATATGTTGGTGATCATTCTTTTGGTCCATGGCAGTTAGATCTTGGAACTTGAACCTATTTTTTGGACCATGGCGTCTCGTCAAATGTGTCGATCCCTAGTTTTGGGTTCATGGTATTGAAATATTATGGTTTTTGGACCATGGTATTGGGGAAGGCCTAAGACTATAAAAGAGGAAGGAGATCTTGTGACAAACCACCATCTGAATTATTATTGAAGATCTGATAAAGTGCTAGAGCTGGTATATTGGGTGGTGATGCAGATCTGGATCCGAAGGAAGGACGAACCTTAGCGCAAAAGGAAGGATAAGGTGTATTCATGGGTCATAATCTTTAAGCCTAAATGATAGTATCTTTGTATGATTTTGATTTGTTGGATGTGGCGCTTGTCTGATCTATAAGTCTGATAATCTGGGTTAATTTGTGATTGAATATCTGGAAGAGTGTGTTGTCTTTTATAGATCTGTACGCAGGTTCAGTGCAGCGAAGGTGCGTATACATGCAGTTTAAGGGAAGTAAAGACGCGTATACACAAGTTGTTCCATACGCAGAAGTGTATGCACGCAAGTTGCAGACTGTTGGAATTGCGTACATGCTTTAAGTTGTGATCTAGCTGTTTTTGCTTATTGCTGCTGTGTTCTGGGTTTTGTTGTGTGGTTTCTGGTACTGTGTTTGGGTACAACTGGTAGAGAAGTATCTACTTATTTTCAGGTCTAGTTGGTAAAAAGGAGTTTAGTTGATGAAGAATTTCTTGATGATTGTCTGATGTTCATGGATCCAGTCTGAAAATTGATGAAACGTAGTCCCTGGAAGAAAGAGAAGGTTGTAGCCTTCTATAGGCCAGCACCTACGTACTAGTATCTTGGCTAGTACAAGAGCTTAGGGGGTGTAGCTCCCTTCCAGGAGAAGCTGGAAAACGAGAGAGAGTTGTAGCTCTCTGCAGGTTGCAGCCTGCGTACTGGTAAAGGACTGCACCAGTACACTGTAAACAGAAGTTTCTAATTTAAAGAAAGATAGAGACGAATTGCAGCAGGTGGTTTTCACCCACATTGGGTTTCCACCTTATATCTGGTGTTCTTGTGTGTGATTGTCCTTCTGCTCTGTTTTACTGTCTCTGGTTACTGGTTATTTGATGCTGCATCTCAGATTAACAAACATCATCTGAAAGTTTAAGTAAATTAAAAGTTTGTTCTGTGTACGCTGGTTTACCTCTGAATAGTTGCGTATATACACGAGTTTAATTAACTGAAGTAGTGTATACAATTTGGTTTTGAAAAGGATTATTTGACTTGATAATACTGATTCACCCCCCCCTCTCAGTATTATTTCCAACAATTGGTATCATAGCAGGTCCTTCTAAAGAAGCTTGATCGCTTGAAGGAAGATCTTTCATCATGAACAACTACGAGAGGGAAGCATCTATCAGGCCACCGGTTTTTGATGGGACAAACTTCAATTATTGGAAGGTAAGAGTTACTGCATATCTTCAATCACTTGGTACATAAGTTTGGGATATCATAGAGACAAGCTACACTTTTCCTTCAGCTACTCCTACAAATGCGGCCGAAAAGAAGAAATATGAAACAAATGCTAAAGCAGTCAATACTTTGCTGGGATGCTTATCTCAAACAGAGTTTGTGAAGGTTATGCAATATAAGTCAGCAAAAGAAATATGGGACAAGATTGTCTTGAGCTACGAAGGAGATGAACAGGTAAAGCGTGCTAAACTTCAAACTCTCAGGATTCAGTATGAGAATCTCAGGATGTATAATGATGAAAGTGTGGCTAACTACTTTCTTCGGGTAGAAGAGATTGTTAATTGCATTAAAAAT
Source organism: Pinus taeda (assembly GCA_000404065.3). NCBI lineage: Eukaryota > Viridiplantae > Streptophyta > Pinopsida > Pinales > Pinaceae > Pinus > Pinus taeda. Next base: position 34,643 of record APFE030915772.1, read on the forward strand.
TTGGGTGAAGAAATAAAAGAGGCTATTGTGGTTGAAAAGGTTCTAAGGTCATTGTCCCCCAAGTTTGAATCTAAAGTATCTGCAATTGAAGAAAAGGAAAATCTACGAATTCTTACTATGTCTCAGCTACATGGAATTCTAACTGCTTATGAAATGAGAAAGGGAGGTCCATCAGATAGAAGAGAAGCTGCTTTCAAGGCGTCAGGCAAAGGAGATTATTATGAAGCAAGTCACGTACCAGAAGAAGAAGAAGAAGAATCAAATTTTGTCAGAAATCTTCAAAGGGGTTCTGGAAGGTTCAGAGGTAAGTTACCTTTTAAATGCTTTGCTTGTGGAAGAGTAGGTCATTATGCTGCAAAATGTCCTTATAAGGATAAAGGAAAGGAACCTGCTAGATGGAACAAGAAACAGGGTGCAAATAAGAAAAGCTACTACACTCATGAAGATAGTGATGGTCTATCAAACAGTGATGAAGATGAACAAGGTAATGAATATAAAATGTTAATGGCATTTGAAGATGATGATTATATGGATGCTATAGATGTGGATAACCTTTTTGAAGAAATTACTAGACTCAAGAGATGTATAGAAGAAAAGAATATGATCATTGATACTCTACAATTTCAAATTGATGAAAGGAAAAACATTTTGAAAAGTTAGAAGGTGAAATTCTTGCTCTTAGAAAAGAGATTGAGAAAACAAAAGCTATTAATCTTAAGTTTGTCAAAGGATCTGAAACTCTGGATGAGATTATAAATGTACAGCGTTCTCCTCTAAACAAGACAGCTCTGGGCTATAATGGAGAAACTTCTCAAGCATCCACTTCAAAAAGTTATTTGATGCAGCAAAAAGGAGTGAGCAAAAGCACAATGGAGACTATCAGGTAAAGCAGGGACAAATTGCAAATAAAGGCTATCAGGGGCAATCTGTTTTAAGAGTGAACAAAAGCTACAACCAGCCACAGGTAAAGACTTCTCAATTTGGTTCAAGAATAAATAACAATAGAGATTACAATCACTTGGCCAGTAGATTTGATAACCACAGAAATTTCTTCAATGGACAATGTTTTTCTTGTCATAACTTTGGTCACAACGCAGCTCAATGTGTTGCATATAAAACAATCATGACTAGAGAAGATCAAAAACAAAGAAGTATGACCGGGATTACAAAAAGGACCTATAACAACTTTTCGGCTCTTGAAAATGAAGTTGAAT
>APFE030915772.1:37659-59585 GCA_000404065.3 Pinus taeda
TGGAATGTTAAGACTCCTTCGGTAAAGCACTTCAAAATCTTTGGGAGCAAATGCTATATTAAGAATACTGATGAGCAGCTTGGAAAACTTGAACCTAGAGCAGATGAAGGCATTCTTCTTGGTTACTCTCCACATAGCAAAGCATACAAGTGCTACATAAAAGACTTGGCAGAATTATTGAAAGCATTGATGTAGTGGTTGATGAGAAGGGATACATCCCTAGACAAGTACATCATGAAGACATCGAAGAAGATGAAGGCTACCCTCAACAGCAGAATGATGAAGAACCTCAAGAAGAACCTGAAGAAGAATCAGAGGAGCAGACAAGAATAGAAGAAAAGACTCCATCCAGATATGTTCAGAAGAATCATCCAGAATCTCAGATTATGGGGCAGAAAGAAGCAGGTGTACAAAAAAGAAGAACAGTTGCAGAAGCCTCAAGCTATTTGGCATTACTCTCCTCTACTGAACCACAAAATGTGAAAGAGGCATGCAAAGATGAATGTTGGATAAAAGCAATGGATGAAGAACTTGAGCAAATCGAAAGGAACAACACTTGGGAACTGGTTCCTAGACCAAAGGATAAGAATGTTATCGGAACAAAATGGGTCTTCAAAAATAAATTGAATGAAAATGGAGAAGTAATTAGAAACAAGGCCAGACTTGTTTGTAAAGGGTATGCGCAGCAAGAAGGAATAGACTTTGAAGAAACCTTTGCTCCTGTTGCAAGACTTGAGGCCATCCGAATGTTCCTTGCTCTCTAAAGTTTTCAAAACTTCAAAGTATTTCAAATGGATGTGAAATCAGCCTTTCTGAATGGAGACTTGGAAGAAGAAGTATACATTGAACAGCCAGATGGGTTCATTCTTGGAAATGATCCAAATCTTGTATGCAGATTGAAAAAGGCTCTCTATGGGCTCAAACAAGCTCCAGGGGCTTGGTACTATCGTTTGGATAAATATCTTCATCAACAAGGTTTTTCAAAAGGATCAGCAGATAGCAATCTTTATATAAAAGTTGAAAAATGACAAATTGCTAATACTTGTTGTGTATGTAGATGACATTATTTTTGGCAGCAATGAAGAAGAGATGAGTCAAAGCTTTGCCTTGGTCATGCAGAAAAAATTTGAAATGTCCTTGCTGGGAGAACTGACATATTTCCTTGGTTTGCAAATCCAACAAAAGGAAGAAGGAATCTTTTTATCTCAAACCAAGTATCTCAAACAGATCTTGAAGAAATATGGCATGGAAAATGCAAAACCAGTATGTACACCCATGGTCACAGGATGTAGCCTCAGTGCAAATGATGAATCTGCAGCAGTACATCAACCAACCTACAGATCTATGAGTCTACTTTATTTGACAGGTACCCGACCAGACATCATGCATGCAGTAGGAATAGTTGGTAGATTTCAGGCAAATCCAAAGGAGACTCATCTTCAGGCAGTAAAGAGAATTTTCAAATATCTCCAAGGGACACAAAATTATGGCTTATGGTATCCTAGAGATACAGATCTCACACTTCATGCTTATACAGATGCAGATTGGGCCGGAAGCGTGGATGACAGGAAGAGCACAAGTGGTGGAGCATTCTTTATGGGTTCCAGATTAATATCCTGGTTCAGCAATAAACAGAGTTCGATTGCCTTATCTACAGCTGAAGCGGAATATGTGGCAGCTGCATCTTGCTGCACTCAACTCCTTTGGATGATGCAAACCTTGCAAGATTTTCAAATCACTTGTACACCACCTATCCCCATCTTATGTGATAATACAAGTGCAATCAGCATTTCAAAAAATCCTATCATGCATTCAAATACCAAGCACATACCGATCAAGTATCACTTTCTTCGGGAACAAGTGTTGGAACAAAATGTCAAATTGGAGTATGTTCCTTCTAAGGAACAAGTTGCTGACATCTTCACCAAACCACTGCCCAGGGAAACTTTTGAATATCTCAGACAAAAGCTGGGAGTTGTTGATGTATCATCTTGCTGTTAAATCTTCAGAGAAAAATGGGTGTACGCATGTTGGATAAGGAGTATCCGCGTACATACACCGGTCGGTACAGAGAAAGTTGCGTATGAGGCTTGATCGATATCAGAAGGAGCAGGCTCTGGTTGAAGATATTCTGATGTGGGTCTGACAGAGACCATCCAGCATAGTTTCAGGGGGAGAAGATAATATTCTAATTATGCATTGTTGGCATTATTTTAGAAGCTTTTGGTTCTAGTTCATAGCTGCTGTTGATTTCAGGTGGAACAAAGGCAGCAGGCGAACAGAAGGAAATCTTGGTTACTGATCTGAATGATCATTATCAGTTGCTGCTGCTATCAGTTGTTGATGACTTTTATAAGTCATGTTTTCAATATTCATCTCTATGTCATGTCTCTTTCTTATATGGTGTCAAGGTCATGTAACGGCCTATATTGGTTTCCCCACTATGCCTGGGATGAAGATGTAATGTATTTGGTCATCATATGTAAATTTTTGATGTATTCCACTCGGTTGGATGGATGATCCCCACTTGGTTGGGTGATGGATGTATGTACTAAGTCTTTTGGTGATAGGAAGGTCTTGTATTGTTACACAAGTCTTGGTTCTTCTTCAAGAACATCATTTTACAGATCTTGCCTACAGTCAGGGGGAGCATGGTCAGCAGCAGGACAAAGATTTCAGCATGTACTCAGGGGGAGCACAACCCTTTGCCCTTGATGACAAAGGGGGAGAATGATCTTGGATCTTGGTGTTGCCATCAAGTCCAAAGGGGGAGATTGTTGGCATTATGGCACAGGTTTGGGGCTATGGCATAAGTGTTGTCCTTGATGGCAACCTTCTTTGGTAACAGATCTCAGTTCAGGCACTCAGATAGTCGAAAAATACATATACGCAGGTTCATCTAGACAAAGGCGCGTATACACGCGGGTTGTACATTACAAAAGCACGTATATGTTGGTGATCATTCTTTTGGTCCATGGCAGTTAGATCTTGGAACTTGAACCTATGTTTTGGACCATGGCATCTCGTCAAATGTGTCAATCCCTAGTTTTGGGTTCATGGTATTGAAATATTATGGTTTTTGGACCATGGTATTGGGGAAGGCCTAAGACTATAAAAGAGGAAGGAGATCTTGTGACAAACCACCATCTGAATTATTATTGAAGATCTGATAAAGTGCTAGAGCTGGTATATTGGGTGGTGATGCAGATCTAGATCCGAAGGAAGGAGGAACCTTAGCGCAAAAGGAAGGATAAGGTGTATTCATGGGTCATAATCTTTAAGCCTAAATGATAGTATCTTTGTATGATTTTGATCTGCTGGATGTGGCGCTTGTCTGATCTATAAGTCTGATAATCTAGGTTAATTTGTGATTGAATATCTAGAAGAGTGTGTTGTCTTTTATAGATCTGTACGCAAGTTCAGTGAAGCGAAGGCGCGTATACACGCAGTTTAAGGGAAGTAAAGACGCTTATACGCAGGTTGTTCCATACGCAGAAGCGTATGCACGCAAGTTGCAGACTGTTGGAATTGCGTACATGCTTTAAGTTGTGATCTAGCTGTTTCTGCTTATTGCTACTATGTTCTGGGTTCTATTGTGTGGTTTCTGGTACTGTGTTTGGGTACAGCTGGCAGAGAAGTATCTACTTATTTTCAAGTCTAGTTGGTAAAAAAGAGTTTAGTTGATGAATAATTTCTTGATGATTGTCTGATGTTCATGGATCCAGTCTGAAAATTGGTGAAACGTGGTCCCTGGAAGAAAGAGAAGGTTGTAGCCTTTTGTAGGCCAGCACCTACGTACTAGTATCTTGGCTAGTACAAGAGCTAAGGGGGTTGTAGCTCCCTTCTAAGAGAGCTAGAAAACGAGAGAGAGCTGTAGCTCTCTGCAAGTGGCAGCCTGCGTACTGGTAAAGAACTACACCAGTACATTGTAAATAGAAGTTTCTAATTTAAAGAAAGATAGAGACGAATTGCAGTAGGTGGTTTTCACCCACATTGGGTTTCCACCTTATATCTGGTGTTCTTGTGTGTGATTGTCCTTCTGCTCTGTTTTACTGTCTCTAGTTACTGGTTATTTGATGCTGCATCTCAGATTAACAAACATCTTCTAAAAGTTTAAGTAAATTAAAATTTTGCTCTGTGTACGCTGGTTTACCTCTGAATAGTTGCGTATATACGCGAGTTTAATTAACTAAAGTAGCGTATACAATTTTTTTTTTGAAAAGGATTATTTGACTTGATAATATTGATTCACCCCCCCTCTCAGTATTATTTCCAACACTATGTTGTCTGCTCCATGATTGTTTGTTTCGGGCTGTATCATGTTGTGATGATCCATGATGCTTTTTAGCCTTTGTCTCCTAGCAACTGTTTCCCGACCTCTGCTAGGTGTTGGAATGGGTCTGTGTGCCTTTTGAAATCCCTTTAAAATGCAAACAATGATTGTTTTCTGTTTTATACAGAAAAACAATGCAGCTATAAAATCCCGCCCATCTCAGTTTATTTCGGACTTCAAAAGTCCCTAGATATGGCATATTCATATATTGGGTATGCCCTTAGGGTTGCTATCTCAAATCGCAAGTGGCTTGGTCCCTTGCTTCCATTTGTATTTTTGGAAAATGTTAAAAAACATTGAAAATACATGAAAAATTGGCTGCAGCAGACTTGAAAAATTATATATTTTCATTCCCGAACCCTTTCGGGTCCGAGTCTTATTGCATATCGCAAGTCCAAGGTTCCCTTTGTATTTTATAAATACGTATCAAGCAACAAAAATGCATTGAAAAAGGCCCTTCTACGGATTTCAAATTTTATGAAATATTATTTAGAACACCATCCGGTCCAGTTCATTGGATCACACCTATACCTGTACATAGGCTCCGCCCCATGGTGCTGCTCCGCTGCGATATAATAATGTGATCTTATTGCAATCACATATTGCTCATGCCCTGGGCCCATGGTTAGCGGCTCATTGTAATCCTCGATAGCGATCTTACAATGTGATGTGGGACATCGATCTGCGTCACTTGATCGATGATCCATGTTGCATCGTTGATCGTCGTCACAAGCCCCTACAATCCACGCTTACTCCACCTACTTGCCTTCGCCAATCACGACCCGCTGATCCAATCATCGAAGATCACTGATTGGGGGTGTCTTTTGCCCAACCTTAAGTCCTCCTCTGTGTTTGGCCGATTGCGATTTGCCGCTTAGACCTGGGTCGTTGATCAGCCAGATTTGACGGCTATTGTACGTTGGACTATGTATGCCTTCAATACATGGTTTTTCACTGTTTTTCATGTGTTTTAGCCTCCCAATAGTATTTTTCCGCCCTTCCAAGGGCTTTTGGCATGTGATTGTTTCGATCTTTGGATAATCTTAAGAAAATTTTGAAGACTTCAGGAGTGTTTTGGATTCACTTTTGGGCCAAATGCCAACAACGATAACACTGGCTCCTTTTGGGGACAAAATCCTCCCTGTGAGGTTTCAAGAATCACAGAACAATGCCTTTCCTATAAAAACAAAATCAAATCTTCCTCCTAGTGTTCCATTAGGCATGGAGTCTATTTTGCAATGAAATAAAAACTGGAAAAAACATATTTAAAATACCAAGGCTTTAAAGCCTTAAATGAAATACAGTTTCAAGAACCGCCCATTGATTGAGCTACCAAAAACATCTCCTCCTTCCAGACTATGCAGAATAAAGGTATTGTTCTGCTGAATTTGAGCGATGACAAATGGACCTGTCCATAAGGAGTCAAACTTACCATGATTACCTTTATTTTCCTTAAATACATCCCATTTGAGAACCCAATCACCAACTTGGAAATTGTCCACTTTTACCTTCCTATCAAAGGTTTCTTTGATTTTCTTCTGATGAGCTTTTGACTTCTCAACCAATTACTCTCTGATCTGTTGTAGTTCAACCATGTTATTGATTCTCCTTACCATGTTATTCTCTTCATCTTTTTCTTCTTGCAAGAATTTGGCCACAGTGAGAATCAACTGGATAGGGAAAACAACATCAGCACCATAAACCAGCTTAAATGGAGAATTTCCTATGGACCTTTTGATGGTAACTATGTCAGCCCACAGTGCAAACTTCAACATGGAATCCCAGCTCTTTTTGTTATCCTCTAAAAAAATTTTGATTACCCTTATCAAACTCTTGTTAGATGATTTTTTTGGGCCATTACCTTGAGGATAATATGAGGTAGAATGCACCAATCGAATGCCCATGGATTCAGTCATGTCCACCAATTCTTTTGCCTTGAAAGTTGATGCATTATCAGTGACTAGTTTGGTTGGGCAACCAAATCCAGTGAAAATATTCTCATTCAAGAACTTTATGACAACTTGATGATTGGCATTCTTAGTGGGTATATCCTCAATCCACTTTGTGAAATAATCAGTGGCTACCGAGATCCATTTGTGTTGGCCATTGGAATGTGGGTTGATCTCACCTATAAAGTCCAAGCCCTACTACTGGAAGGGACCATTGACATGTACTGGCTTCAAGGGTAGAGATTTTAGCTGTTGTCTTCCTGTAAACCTTTGACATTTGTCACAAGATTTCACAAAAGAAAACACATCAGAGAACAGAGTAGGCCAATAATACCCGACCCTTAGGATTTTGTGGGTTGTGGTTTTCCAATAATGATGTCCTCCACAGATGCTAGAATGGAACTGGTGCATGACTTCCAGAGATTTTCCTTTATCTAGACATCTCAAGAGGATTCTTGATGGGTCTTTCCAATAAAATAGATTTTTATTAATGTAGAATTTGGTTGATCTAAGTTTAATGGCCCAGGCTTGACTTGAGTTAAGCCTTGGAAGGACTTCTAGCTTCTGCCAAAAATGAACTATGTTGGAATACCATACATAGGTGGCTAGATTTCAGCCAAAGACTGATTCTGCTTTTTCTCTTCTACTGCTTCCTCTGTCTTCTCATCATCTGAATTTGGACCCATGCAATTTATGTCTAACAAACTGTAATTTTCCTCAGCTATAAGTTTAGCCAAGCCCTAGCCTTTGACAAGCTTAGTGGGATTCACCTCTATGTTAAACTCTATGAATTTTGCAATCCATTTAGCTCTCTTTCCATCAATATCTGGCTGAGTTAAGACATCTTTTACTGAGGCTGAAGGTACATATGCAACCACTTTGGAATGCAGAATATAAATTCTGAATGCCTTTAAATATTTTATGAGATCATAAGCTTGTTTTTCAATAAGGTCATACCTTAGTTCAGGATCCCTTAGATTTTTGCCAAAAAAGGCCACAGGGTGCTCTATGCCTTCATCATTTTTCTGCAACAGAACTGTTGCAAGTGTATCATAAGAGGCAAAAGAGAAGATACAAAAGTCCTTAGTGTAATCTAGGTTGATTAGAGTGGGAGCTCCCGTGATAGCTTGTTTGATGGCTTCAAAAGAGATTCTTGCATCCCATGTACATTTTATTTCTGATCCTTTCTTTAGCATGGAAGTGATGTGCTTTACTAGCTCTGCAAAGTTTGGAATGAACCTCCTTACAAAGTTAATCTTACCCAGGAAGGATTGAATGTCCCTTTTTGACCTTGGGATGGACAATGACTGAATTTCTTGAACCTTTGCTGGATCAATCTTCACACCTTCAGCCAAAACAATATGTCCCATAAGTTTATCTTCTTCTAGAGAAAACTGTGAATTCTTTGGGTTCACTAAAATTCCAAACTATCTGCACTCTAGAAAGACCTTCTTCAAATGTTGCAAATGGTCCTTGTGACTGCTAGAGAAGACTGTTATGACATCAAGGTAAATAAGGACAAACTTGTCCTTCTCTCCCACAAAGGCTATGTCCATGGCCCTTTGAAAAGTATCCCTAGCATTCATTAGTCCAAAAGGCATCTTGGAGTACATGAAAGTGCCCCAAGGAGTAGTGAAGGTGGTCTTTTCCTGATCTTGTCAATGTACAACAATCTGATTGTAAGCTGAAAATCCATCTAAGAAGGACATGACTCTAGCCCCTGGAACTTTTTGTAGCAAGTGTTCCATCTTAGGCAGGGGGTAGTTATCTTTTTTAGAGCATTTGTTCAGATTTCTGAAGTCAACACAAAGCATGATTTCTCCATTTTTCTTTCTTACTACCACAAGGTTAGCTATCCACTTTGAATACCTTAGGGGAACTATGATTTTGGCATCCAACAGCTTCTTGATTTCTTTCTCAATCAAAGGCAATAAGAGAGGGCTGATAGGTGTTAATTTTTGCTTAAAAGGGATGGTGTTCTTTTCTAGTGGAATCTTATGTTGAATGATGTTTGTGTCATAGGTTTTAAGATCACTGTATTCCCAGGAAAAAATATCAACGAATTACTTCATGAGGGTGTAATACTCAGAATTCTAGGCAAAAGACAAATGAGTGGATAGATTTATGCATTTCGGATGGTATGGGCTCCCTATATTATGTTTACGAACAATAGACTCATTTTCTTTTTTGGCAGGCTTATAAGGCACATCATTATGATCGAACAACTTCTCTAGAGGCACCAATCCTTTGGGTATATGGTTACTAGGTAGTTGGACAATGCTTCCTCGACCAATCTCGTCATTTAGCTTAGATTGGCCGCATTCTTCCATGGTTTAATTTTCTTGGTTGATGTGCATTTCAGAAAATTCCTCAACAACTTGTAGAAACCTATTAATTTCATCATCGTCTTCAAAAAATTTCTAGTATTTGACATTGTTAAGCAGAGACAGTCTATATTTCACCTGAACTTCATACATCAATTTAGGAGGCAAAGGAGGAATAAACGTGCTAATAGACATAGTAATGGAGTCGGCAAGCTGGTTCTTCATTCTCGGAATGTAAGAAATGTTGAAATTATTAAAAGAAACCTTGAGCCTCCATACCTCATCTCTGTATGCTTTTAGACTTGGAAGCTTTGCTTGGAAAGTTTTATTGACCTACTGAATGATGAGGTCTACATCTCCAAACACTTTTAGGCCTTTGATGCCCATTTCTTTAGCAGTGCTTAAGCCCAATATCAAGGTTTTGTACTATGCTATATTATTTGTGACTTGAAAAGTTAATTTGAAAGATAAATGAATGTATTCATGTGTGGGGGACACAAGGACTACACTTGCCCCTGCATCTTCCTTAGAGAAAGCTCCATCAAAGAACATGTCCAAAATCTGTGGGCCTTCTTCCCTCTGTGATCTGGCAAACTGGTTTCTTAAGCTACGTGGAGGGCGTCTAAGATTATTCAATCTAAAGAATACAAGCTCCAAGATCAATGTCGACGGTGTAGATGGGATGATTAGTGGGATTCTTCTCATCGTTGATGATATAAGCCAAATGAGTTTCTCTGTACAATCTCCTATTTTCACCTCCAAAAATTGGGACAGTAGCATAGGACTGATCATTTTGCAATGTTCCACCTAATCTCTTGATCTAGCCTCTGGAAAGAAACATGCCAAACTTAGGGGGTATATCTGCAACCACAATATCCAATCATGCTTTTCATAGGCAGCTGAGACAAAGTGATGGCTAGGTCCTTGATTAATCCCAGACATTTCACTTTTCTAGATTCAAAAGAAAATAGGTCATGATAAGGCTTGGTAATGTCAAGACCCAACTCATCCATGACAGCCTTGGGCATTAGAATATGGCTGGCTCCAGTGTCCATAAGGCAATTGTGAAGGATTTTATCATGAATAGTTAGAGAGACATAGAACGATGGGGAGTTGTCTTCATAATTTTCAATCATTGGGCTGAGAATAATAGCTGGCTTGTCATCTTGCAGATTTCCATAGTTAGTGGAGGCTTGGATGGCTTTAGGGTCAAGGGCCTTGAGGATGGATCTTTTGAAGGAATCATTCTTCACTAGTTCAATCAAAGGCATAGGTATTCTTTGCTTCTGAATTTCTGATTGAAAACTGAAAGGAGGAGGAGACTTGTCAAGGCCTCTTGCCTCATGATCTGGAGCTTTGAGGATGATAGGATCAATTGTTGGTTTCTTCTGTATTTTAGCTTGTTGTACTACAGGGACAACAGCTCTTTGAATAGTAGTTTCCTTGGCATTATTCATCTTCAACCTCAGATTATATCTGTGTTGATCTTCATTTTGTAGAACAGCTTCACCATCCCATTCTTGGTTAATCTGGTCATTGAATAATGACTTTCCATAGGTAGCTGAGGTCAAAAAGGAGGCATTGCCTTTGTCTTCTAGACAACGAATCTCATCATCTTCTTCAAACTGCTCTTCTTCCATGACTACATTCTGGAAAGGGGTCTTCACCCTTTGGTCTTCATTGGCATCTTTTCTTCCTTGCAAAATCTGCAACTGTTCATTAGCTCTTCTATATGGATTTGGATTTGGATTTCTAGGAGCAAAGGTATTAGGAACTCTTCCTTTCCTAGGGTGCTGCTCAACCTTTAATTTGGAGATTTCAGAGGCTAATGAGTATCATTTTGGTCATTTTATCTATCTTGGGATTTGAAGGTGATGAAGACTCGCCCCTCTGTCTTCTTCTATCAACATTTCCCTTGAGCTTCTCTACATCCATGATGTTTGATTCCACTTCCAAGGCTGCATCCTGCATATTAGCCAAAGTAGCACATCACCTCTCCCTCAACATTACGTAGAAGTTAGAATCAAAAGCACTGGCAAAGGTGAGTTTAGCAGAGGTAGTGGTGGGTTTTACTTTAGCTGGTATCTTGTTGTACATGCAGTTAAACCTCTTATTAAAATCAGATACAACTCACCATTTTCCCTTTTTAAGTTCCCAAACTCAGTGTGGTAGTAGAGGAGATCCTTCTTATCCCCCCAATGCTTTAGGAATGCATCATCTAAAGCCTCAATATCTGCTATAGATCTTGGGGTTAGTTCTCTAAACCATTTTCTAGCCTCTCCATCTAGGCTTTGGACAAAGACTCTCATCCACACATCATCTTCACTAATGTCCAAGTTATCAACATAGCTATAGAATGATTCAAGATGTTCTTCAGCTGTAACACCTTCAATCCCAGTGAACTTAGGCCTATAATTATGACATTCTCCAGTAGGAATGGCATTCAAAGGAGTGGGCAGTACTAGAGGTCCATATCTAGCAGTTATGATTCTTTCCATTTTGGTAGGTGCTTGTGGACCTGCCATAGTTGTGGTGGTTATAAGGGTACTGGCAATCTGAATGATAGAGGGCTAAGGAGTGATTGATAAGACTAAAAGAGTATGATGGATAGGAGGTGAGTTTCCTTTGGGCTTACAACAAAAGGAGAAACTAAAGAATAAGGAGCTTTATGAATTTTTGAGATTTTTTCTTCACTGCTAGTATTAGATGCTACACTCTTAACATGTATTTGTTCTATTACATGCCTTTCTTGAAGATATATAGAATATTGTTGAGGTTTACCTGAACCTGATGCTCCTTTCTACAATACCTTTCTTTCTTTGATGATTTTTTCAGGGCCAGGTACTTGGTCAACTTGTGGCTTCTAAGGATTTCTTCGAGTATGCCTCACAAACTAAGCCAGAACTATGAAGTGTAGATGCTAAGAGGTTCGTCGTTTAGTAGAGTCGCAAGATATATGATTACAACCAAAAGAGTGCCCAGATTTTGTCAATCATCAAAGTTGGATCTATGTCATCTCCCAGGGAAGCTGAGCTTCAGTCTTTGATCCCCAGCAATGACGCCAATTTTGTTATCACTCTAGGAAACTCTTCTTGGTTGTAGATCAGAGATGCTTGGTAACATATAATCTTCAATATTGTTCTCTCAACTATTGGAATGGATGATGGTTTGGATCAAGTTAGATAACCATTTCAGCTTTATTCTCACTCAAGACATGCATGAACACCCTCAATAGTACAAGGCTTTAAAACACTAATGCTCAATAGTTTATAGATTCAATGGATAGATTGAGAATACTAACTATACTAGTAGATGCATACATAAACACATATGAATGGCTAGCTACAGGAAGTGAATGGAACTTGCAATCTATTTTATCAATGCAGAGATAATATAACAGTTATCTGGCATTAGTCACAGTAGAAAACATGAATAATCTATTCAAGTGCAAGCATAGAATAGCAGAGAAAATGGGAATTGAACATGTAACAGCAAAATAAGCTTATATTTCTGGAATCAAGATGAGAAGCTAGAGGAGTAGAGTCTCCACAGTCTCCAAAATTTGAACCCTTGTTACATTTAACTCTCGGCCATTTATAGGCCTTTTACATTGCTCCTGAGCTCTCAAAGGCTCAGAGTTTTAATCTATCCTCTCTGTCCCTTTAACTGTTTGATTCCCTAACTAGGCAAGCATGGTCTCGGAGGTTTCTTCTTCTGACAGCAAAGTAACCACATTCTATTAGTTTGCTACGCTGTCTGGGAGCTCTCTCGTGCCAGAGATGCCCCACAATCACTTAGGTTGTTTTGGATGAGCTGCGTTGTCTGCTCCATGATCGTATGTTTCGGGCTACATCATGTTGTGATGCTCCATGATGCTTTCCAGCCTCTGTCTCCTGGCAACTGTTTCCCGGCCTCTGGTAGGAGATAGAATGGGTCTGCATGCCTTTTGAAATCCCTTTAAAATGCAAATAGTGATTGTTTTCTATTTAATACAGAAAAATGTTGCAACTATAAAATACTACCGATCTCAGTTTATTTTGGACTTCAAAAGTCCTCAGATATGGCCTATTCATCTATTGGGTCTGCCCTTAGGGTCTCTATCACAAATCGCAAGTGGCTTGGTCCCTTTCTTCCCTTTGTATTTTTGGAAAATGTTAAAAAACATTGAAAATACATGAAAAATTGGCTTTAGCAGACTTGAAAAATTATATATTTTCATTCCCGAACCCTTTCAGGTCTGGGTCTTATCATATATCACAAGTCCAAGGTTCCCTTTGTATTTTATAAATACGTATCAGATTGTGAAAATGCATTGAAAAAGGTCCTTTTGTGAATTTCAAATTTTATGAAATACTATTCAAAACAATGTCTGGTAGGGTTCATCGGGTCATGCCTATACCTATGCATAGGCCTCGCCCCATGGTGCTGCTCCGCTGTGATATAGCGATGCGATCTGATCGCAATCACATATCGCTCATGCCCCAAGCCCATGCTTAGCACTCATTATAATCCCTGATAATGATCCTCCAATGCAATGTGGGCCATCGATCTGCGTCGCGTGATGGACGGTCCACATTGCATCATTGATCGTCATCGCAAGTCCCCTACGATCTACACTTAATCTGCCTACTTGCCTCTGTCGATCGTGACCCGCCGATCCAATCATTGGAGATCGCTAATCGAGGGTGTCTTCCAGCCAACCTTAAGTCATCCTCTATGTTTGGCCAATTGCGATTTTCCGCTTAGATTTGGGCCGTTGATCGGCCAAATCTGACCGCTGCTATGTATTGGACTATTTATGCCTTCAATACATGGTTTTTCAATGTTTTTCATGTGTTTTAGCCTCCCGATAGTGTTTTTCTGCCCTTCCAAGGGCTCTTGGCATGTGATTGTTTCGATCTTTAGATGATCTTAAGCAAAGTTTGAAGACATATGGAGTGTTTTGGATCTTTTTTTGGGCCAAATGCCAACAAGGTTAACAAGTCTAACACTATTTTATTATTTGACTAGATCTAGATCTATCCTACCATTTTATTATAAATAGAGAGATTTTTCCTCACTCTCAATACATTACCATTTCATCGTTATCATTATAATCTCAATCCTTTTAGACTCCTTCTTTGGAGTTCTAACCCACATTCCTCGTGTGTTCATTGCAATCATAGAGTGAGACAAAAGTTGTTGGAAGTGTATGACTAAAAGAACTCATTTTACAAAGGGGGATGTTGTAGACCCATGTCTTTATTCTTCTCCAACATGTGAATTTTTCATTATAATAAAATCAATTTTCTTCCATTGGATTTTCTTGTCTTCGTTGTTGTCATATGTTTCTTAGTGTTTGTAGACTATTTTTGCAGGGTTTTCTCCTAATAGTTTTACATATCTAAAGAATACTTGCAACTCTTGTTTTTGTTTTCCTTGTTGTTAGGCATATCATCACCAACCGAATAAGAATAGGATTTTTTTCTCACCAACTCAAAAATTTTCTCTTAACAAATGGTGACTCCACTGGTTTAGATATTCAAATCCCTGGTGATTATGTTTCTACATTTTTTCTCTCTTTCGTTTTTCTTTCTATTTTTATATATACAATGGATTTTGGAAAAATCTTTGTGTTTATGTGCTTTCGTTTACATTTTGCTGGTCACGGGTACAAACCGAGTAGGAGACAATAATTTCTATTACAAATCCATGAAGCAAGAGTCGCACGATCCCAACACATTTTTCTAGAGATTTTATGTTTTGGCCAATGCCCATTTTAGGCAAGAACCTGTGTTATAATGCAGGGACTATGATAAAAAATTTCATGGTTTTTCCAAGTCTGGGTTCTATTTATCTGTTCTTGAGGGAGGGATTCTTCCTTTGTTCTTGTCCAATTCCTTAGGCCTTGATACTCTTGGTTTTCTTCTCTTTAGGAGGAAATGAAAAATCCCCTTAAGGATTGAAGTACACCTCTGCCACTTAATAGAGGGTTTTTTGAGTTGGGTAGTCTAGTGTTCAGAACTTGTAGCCATTGTTTTCCATCATAATAAAACTTTTGTTTCCATTCCTTTTAAGCCTTAGTAGCATCACTTTGGATTCAATTTTAACCTTGTGTTGCACCATTTTTCTAGTGTCCTTCTAGGTGTCCTCCCACGTCCAATTTATTTGTTGTTCTTTCCAACATTTAGACAATCTTATTTGCTAGTATTTGCCACATAAATCTAGTAGCATTGGCCTTAGATCCCAACCCCACTTGGTTTTTGATCTCTTGTTCCATTTTTTATTTCTGTTGCTTTCCTTTTCATAGTATTTTTGGTGTTGTCTTCATAAACTATTGGGTGGGAAATATTGTGTCCATTTTACTATTTTCTTGTCATTCATTTTTCAGTACATTTTAAAGTTTCATGCTTAATTTTCTAGCATCACATGGCATTTGAAAACATGCTCTAGGTAACCCATTGAAACACACTCTTACACACCTTTTCCTAAAGAAAACATGGGCTTGTTTTTTTCGCCAAGCCAAGACTCTTAAACATTCACATTAACAACTTAACAACACATATAGATTTAAGCCCACTTGGGCATCATGCAAAAATAATTTATTAGCTAAGGTAGGATTGGTGGGATAGGCTTCCAATAACACCCATTGATCATTTACATTGAGACATAGAAGTTGAATTATTAGGGAGCTTAAAATCCTCCAACTTCTAGCAACTAAAATCATAGCCGAGTAGAAACTCAAGTAAGAGGTGGTTAAGCTTAGATCATGGTGTTGGCGGTTCTCCTCAAGGATATCGAACTCACGGTCGACAATCTAGTGTCAAGACTGATTACCTAGAATCTCAAGATTCAATCACCCCTATTAGATGGAGGTAACTTAGTGGCCATTCTTAGGATAAACACCCTATAGGTGGTGGTTTTGGGAAAAAACCATCCCTCTACCCTACCTTCCCTTCAACCCCTCTGCTTGTGGACCTGAGATGATCCGAGCAAGAATTTGTTTGGAAGGTCATTAGAAACATAGTATTAGGACTTATTCAAGGAGTAGATAACCTTTAGGCTAGGAGCCATTTTTCTCTTTAGAGGATGAGCTTGGTTGAATTAGAGTAGAAGTACATTATAGTTAGCTTGCACTTTGCACCATTGCACTAAGTATTTGCTTGCTCTCTATTATTATTTTCCTTCAACCTTTTCCTATGTTATTTAGTGTTTTCTTTCTTCTAACATCATAGTTCCCTTAGGAATTTATTGTAGAGACTCCATGATATTCACCCTCAATTCCTGTTAGGAAATCATTTAACACCTTATAAATGAGTCAAGGTCCCTCTCCCTAGTCCATCATCATACTCTAGTATTTTTTATTCCTCTATTTCACCCTTTGATTTTGAATCCTCTCAACCTCGAGCCAATACCATGTCTGGTGCCAGCACTAGTGGTAATACCTGTCCCAATGTGGGCACCAATAGTAGAGGAAATGTCAGTGGTAATGCTGGTAATACTTAGGGTCCCTTCCTAGAGGTAACACTGGAAGCTCACAAGGAATGACTTCTTCACAACCACTGCTCCCTTATATGGTTGGGTTAAGCCACCCAAATTTGAAATAGGTTATTAACGATCCTCTTCACCATGATCCGAGTTGGCCACCTATGTCAACCAAACCCCCATCTAATATACCAAAATTCGAAGGGAATGCTGGAGAGGATCACACCAACCATGTACATTCATTTCACATGTGGTGTTCCTGTAATTCTATCACAAAGGATTCCAATTTTCTATAACTTTTTCAACACAACCTCACTAAAGCTACCAAAAACTAGTATGTAGAAAAACCCCATGCATCTCATTCAATGTTTGTGACTCTAGCCAATTCCTTTCTATCCTACTTCCAATTACCTCTCCACTATGACACTAGTACTGAACTCTTGACTTCATTCCGTCAAGCTTTTTCCACTCGCCTTTCTAATCATGTACAAGAATGACATAGAAGGTAGAGCATATGTAAAGCCTTGGAACTCGAATACTGCGTCTCCAATTCTGTAGATGCAGAAAATATGTAATAGTTATATGATGTGCTCTTGTATGCCTCGGGTTCATGACTATTAAGTTATTGAATGATTGATGGATGTATGCGCTAAAAAGTGTTGTTGCAACCTAGCGTGTGAGGGAATTGAGCCTTATTGATGATTCTCTAATGAAATTAAGAAGATCATGATCAAATTTGCATTCATGGTCTGTAGCTTTTATGTTTACCATATGTTTGATGAAATGTCTATCATGTATCAGGCATGTCTTCAACAAGATCTATCCCTATTATTGATTATTTAGACTTTTTATCATCTTATACTTGATTCTAGAAAGTTTTGGGTTGTTCTAGGCAATGGCTTATAGGCCATCCCTGAAAAAGTGGCACATATCCCACGAGCGCATGCACAAAACTGGAAGACTTCGATCATAACCACATGAAATATGGCTTGTGGGCACAGTTGGAGCCTTCCAACTGCATGCACAATGTGGCAAGGGTGCAGTTGGGATGGAAAGCTTGTGAAAAGAAGTTCCAACTTAAGTATTGATCACCAATGGTGGTTGTGAGACTCCTAAGAGATTTGTTTCCCTAAGGGGTGGTAGTAAGTGTTCCAGTTAGTAAGTCCCACTTCCATAGCTAGAACTTGGAGGTTGGGTCATTTCATCATAATACTTAGGTCATGTTTGCCCTAGAGAGATTGTAAAAGTGGGTAAATGTGGGAGGAGGGTATTATAGATTGATATAAGAGAAAAGTTGCAAAGCTTGACCATGGGTTAAATGTGATTATTATGCATGCATGTCAATTGCTCATGTGTTTGCTATGCATGCATTATTATGGTTATCGTTATGATATTCATGTATGAGTTGGTATACTTGTGATATTGTGTCATACTAATCTGATCTGAATTATGAAGATGTGATAACCTCCCTCAAGATACACTGAGGTATGAATTTGATTATGTCTTATATTTGGTTTATCTAACATGTTATGTTTGCAAGAAATATAATATCATAGATGAAGAGAATAATGGTGGATTACAGTTCACATGAATCCCCTTGTAGGCATGATGTGAATTCTATCGAATGGGAAAGGTCAGTTTGGAAATGAAAAGAGTATTCTCCTAATATAGAAGATATCTTGAGGAGTCCAAGGGTGGATTTTCGAATTTACAAGGAAAATAATAATAGGTTTATTGAGGCATAGGAAAGACTTGCAAGGGTTCAGGAAAAACAAGCAGAAGTAAATGCAGTAATTCTTTAAATCCTTTTAGATTTGTAGAAGTAGGAATAGATGGGGATAAGTCACTGATATAGACAAGAGGAGAATACTAATGGGGCATATGGTGGTAGGTCTTAGAGAAGGCGCATGATGGAAAAAGATGATATAGTAAAAGGTGGCAGATATTTGTATACACCTGACAGGAGGGATAATACTCATGGATTCTATTAAAGCTTTGTTTCTAGGAGACATCATCACCATCACCACCAACATCCATATAGGAGGAGTGAAAAGGAATATTTTCCAAAGGAGTTGAAGTAATCCAAGCCTCCTAAATTTAATGGAGAGATGAAGAAATCAGAAGATGCAGAAGATTAACTACTTGGGATGAAGAAGTTCTTCAGATTGCATGATTATTCAAAGAACACGAAAGCCAAGATAGCTACCTTTAGTCTCAATGGAAAAGAATATATTGGGTGGCAAGATTTGAAGCATGTAGAAGGCATTAGACAAGAGGAGTTTAATTGAGATGAATTTTAGAGACTCTTCAAGAAGAAGTACCTTTCTAAAAGATACTATGATAAAAGGGCCAAGGAATTCTATGAGCTGAAGATGGGTTCTATGACAGATGATGAATATACTAGAAGATTCTTGGAGCTATTGAGGTATGTCCCTTATTTTAAGGATGAGAAACCAAAGATTCAAAGGTTCATCAGTGGGTTTCCAACATAATTCAAAGACTGTATTGAGTTTGATGAGCCTCGGTCACTAGAGGAAGCCATTAGGAAGCTAGAGCATTGTTATGAGTAGTCAAATCACAAGCTTGAGTTCAAGTTTGATTCGAAAGTGAATGAAAATACTAAGTGAGGGATACATCATCATGTAAGTGACAAGGAAAATGTAGTGCATTATCAAACGTTCAATGTAGTTGAGAGAGGACATGGGTCTCGGCCTGAAGAGAAAAATAAGGGTGGTGGAAGAAAGCCTTTTAGGTGTTGGATTTATGGTGGAGAGCATCGCAGGAGTAAGTTCCCATATTAGGAGTAAACAAGGATGGTTGGCCTCATATTTACATTGCTTAGGAGGCATAGAGAATTGGAGATGTTGGTTAGAGTATTCCTCATATTTATGCACAGTGGATAACAAGCAGGCAGATCATCAGGCATCCATTATTGAGATCGAAGGTAAGCTTTATGATCAATTTGTTTCTATTTTTATTGATCTTGGATCGAATTATAGCTATTGTTGGGTCTCCCCTTTGATACTTATAATGCCTTAATTGACCTCTATTTTTTACTTTTTTTTCCTCAAATCTATCTACTATTTGCCTATTTTCTTCTAGTATATGCCCTTTTAGCCTTCTAATATCTATATGAGGTAATATATATTTGAAAATGCAATTTCTATGTTTTCTTGTAGTAAAAATAACATTATTTGATCTTTCACTCTCTAATTTCTTTGATTGGTTCACATAGATCTTCGAATTTCCACTTCTATTCATCCAGTACTCATTCAACATTCAGGTACTCGGGAAGTTCAGCAATCTGACACTTGCATCTTCATAAAATACCTGTGCACCCATCTGGTACTCGACCAATATTCGTGTTCTCAGCGACCGCGCTCACAGCATGGGTGCACCCATCCGACACTTTATTAGAGGCCCGAGCTCTTGGATATTGTGCTTATCATATTGTTCTATTATGGCATCAGTCATTCCAATGTTTGATTCTGGTACCAGCTACTCCACTATTCGATTGTGGTACAAGATTTTCTACCATTTATCTCTGGTACCCATATTATATTGTTTTGTTCTGGTACCAGTGTTCCGATGTTCCGTTCTGGTACCAAATGTTCCTTTGTTCTATTTCAGTACCAGTGTTCTACTGTTTGATTCCGGTACCAGACTTCATATCTAGACTTAGTAATTCAACAAAAATTTTACGATGGAACCAAGAAATTTG
This sequence comes from Pinus taeda, assembly GCA_000404065.3. Taxonomy (NCBI): domain Eukaryota; kingdom Viridiplantae; phylum Streptophyta; class Pinopsida; order Pinales; family Pinaceae; genus Pinus; species Pinus taeda. Next base: position 57,451 of record APFE030915772.1, read on the forward strand.
TTCAATACATCTCCCTTTCTTAGTCAGTCGAGATTCACTTCCTTCTCATGCACTTCGTGTCATGAGGACGAAGTTACAAATGTAATCCCAATTTAACTATATATATTTGATGATTATCTCATGTAACTTTGATTGTAATGACCCTCTTCTTTATAAAATAAAGTTTCATCGAATGATTAAGTTAATATTTTAATATCTTATTTTTTTTAATGTTTTAGCCTTCAGAGAGATCAAAGAAGAAAGATTAGGTTGGAGAATCAAAGAATTAGAAACAGAGCACTAACACTCAAAGATTGGTAATGTTGATGAACTATTAAGTTGTAATCCTTCTTTTTGATTAATAATATGAGCAGAAGTTGTTAAGATCGGTGTGTTAACTTACCTCTTATCTCTTTAGGTTTTCAAACTTACCTTGGTAGCTCCGTAAGGGCCCACTGAAGACTTTAAGGCAATTTTTTTTTTTTTTGTAAGTTATTAAATAGTTTAGTGTTTCCAATTTTACTTTATGAGTGATAATTTCAGAGTTTAAGTTATATTTGAGTTACAAATTTGAAGCAGAGGAAGGATAAGACTTGAGATCTCACCATTCACCTACATGCGCCAATAGTGAAGACTCTTATCAAATATTTCATGTACTAGTTTGATTTCCTTGTTTAATAATTGAATGCATTGAATTGGTTTGGTTAAGATTAATAGTTGTAGGAAAAAGTGTTAAGTCCATCTTGTTATTTCATGAGCCTATAAATGGAAGAACTCGTTACCTAATTTAAAATATTTAGTTTACAGTGTTTGAGCGTTGTGTGGCTTTTCATTAATTATGTGATGAAATGAATTAAAGTTTGTAGAATGAAGTATTAATTTGAAGTATTCACTGTCTAGACTATACGTAGTAGACAACGAAGCTTATCTATTTTTAGCACATATAGTGCATCATCTCTACTGATTACGATTCCCTGGTCGATAATTATGTATTGAGGAAAACACTTCTACCTATATATCTATATATAATAGTATATATGTGGTGTGTGTGTTGGTGTGTGTGTGTGTGTGTGGTATGTTATGATATAAATATATATATATATAATAATATATATATATATATATACTCATATAATTTCCCCAACATTTTTGGCACTGTTTTCAGGAAGTTGTAAATGGTGATAGATTTGTTTGATGGATTGATTGTGGATGACCTAAGGGCAGAGAGAAGATGTTAAGAGGAGAGGTAAGAACTGACACATCCAATTTGGTGGGGTCGCTCCAAAATTAAGTTGTTAAATTTTGATGATTTTATTTTTATGAAAAGAATTAGAGATAGGAAAGGTAGATTTATTTCATCTAAAACCATAGAAAATATATACGATCCTAAAATTGTAACCCCGAATAATTATGCTAATCGTTATGCAAGGAAAACACTAAAGGAGAAAAGTTTGGTGATAGTAGCAGAGGAGACATCGACAGAAATCAAAACAGTGGTAGAAGAAGTTCAAACTGCAGTGGGGATAGTGCCTTGGAACATTGCAAATAATCTAGTGACTAAACCATCATCTTATGAAAGTGACACATCTCCAACTACCACAAATCTTAAAGTGTGGCAAGGAAGAATGGAAGGAGGAGGAAGAGTTGACAACCTGGAAAACAATGAACCAAAAACATTCAGATTTTCAATCCTTGACATTACCAAGAATGTCAATATGAAGAACATTCCCTTGTCATCATTACCTCATTTCAATGGTATGGCATCCAAAGATCCTGATTCATTTTTACTTGAATTTGATATATTATGTAGAAGTTATAATTATATATATAATTCTCAAAAACTGAAACTTTTTTCTAGCCACCTTAAAAAACTCTGCATTAAGATGGTTTATGTGTTGGGTTGTGTTATATTCTTTCCACATAGTTAACAGGGGGTTTGAGGGGTACCCGTAACCCCACTTTATGGGGTCCGGGGCAACGCCCTGGAAAATTTTGGTTTTGGACCCTATGTTAGGTTAGGCGGACCCACCTATGGTTTTGTGCATGATTTTCGCACATGTTTTTGGACGCGACGGTTTTCGGTCCATGGTTTTGGACGCGATGGTTTTTCGGTCCATGGTATTAGATGCTTCGGCATGTATAAATATGTATTGTAA
>APFE030915772.1:62643-81840 GCA_000404065.3 Pinus taeda
AATGGAAATATTATAAAATTTGTTATGGGTGTCCTCAATAAGGGTGGAGACATGTTAAAAAAAAAAAATTGTACAAAAAAAATGGAAATATTATAAAATTTGTTATGGGTGTCCTCAATAAGGGTGGAGACATGTTAAAAACAAAAAAATGGAAATATTATAAAATTTGTTATGGGTGTCCTCAATAAGGGTGGAGACATGTTAAAAAAAAAAAATTGTACAAAAAAATGGAAATATTATAAAATTTGTTATGGGTGTCCTCAATAAGGGTGGAGACATGTTAAAAAATCCAGTTAACAAAAGGTTGGTATGGTCTAGGAAATATTATAAAATTTGTTATGGGTGTCCTCAATAAGGGTAGAGACATGTTAAAAAATGGTCTAGGAAATATTATAAAAATATTATAAAATTTGTTATGGGTGTCCTCAATAAGGGTGGAGACATGTTAAAAAATCCAGTTAACAAAGGGTTGGTATGGTCTACGAAATATTATAAAATTTGTTATGGGCGTCCTTGGCAAGGGAGGAGACATGTTAAAAAATCCAGTCAACCAAAGGCAGGGGTGGCCTAGGCCTAGTTAGATACCCAAACCATAAATCAAGCCTAGGGCTCCCCAAACCATAAGAATCATGCCTAAAAGTCACAAAAAACTTAAACAAAATCAATCAAAAATAATAATATAATAATAATTAAAAACAGAGACAACTTAAACAAAACCCAAAATAATAATATATTAAAATTAAAAAACATAAACATTTAGAACAAACTAATAAAAACACAATAATATAATAATTTAAAAAACACCCAATAAATTTTTGTCTTTCATAAAACAGAATATTATATAACCAAAAAATTAAAAAAGACTCAGTAAAGTATAAGAAATGTGAAAAGAAAATATGATATACCAAAATAATATAATAAAATCACAGAATGACCTGGAATGAATTGAAAAAATCTAGTACCCTCACCCTAGATTAAAGGGACCAACACACCAAAAGGGTCCCTCTAATTATTCTATTGGAAAAGTGAGCATAATTTTATTTTAAAGAAAAGAATTAAAAAAGAAACAGTAAGATCTACCTAATGATATGCCAAAATAATATAATAAAATCACATAATGACTGGGAATGAATTTTAAAAATGCAGTAGCCTGACCCTAGATTAAAGGGACCAACACAACAAAGGGGTTCCTCTAATTATTCTATTGGAAAAGTGGGCATAATTTTATTTTAAAGAAAATAATTAAAAAGGACACAGTAAGATCTACATAATGAAATAATGAAATGCCAAAAAAAATATAATATGCCAAAATAATATAATAAAATCACATAATAACCTGGGAATGAATTGAAAAAATGCAGTAGCCTGACCCTAGATTAAAGGGACCAAAACACCAAAAAGGTGGGGGACCCTCTGATTATTCTATTGGAAAAGTGGGCATAATTTCATGTGGGGAGAATGTCCATCACCACTTTCTCCATGATTTTCCAAAATGGTGTCTCCATGATTTTCCAAAATGGCCTCTCAATGTACAACAAATACTTATTTTACCACTGCTGTTAAATTTAATTGATGCTGTGGGTCCACCGTCTCATTGATATTGTGAAATCCAAGCCCAAAAGTCCCTGGCCATGTTGGCTTCCAACCAGGAGTCATAGTTTGCAGAGTTAGTGCTTGAAATATTGTAACCTGGGCCAGCTGTTTTTCTTTTTGAGTTAATTATAAGCTGGGCCAGCTGTTTTTCTTTCTTGGGTTAATTATAGTAAACATGCTATCAAACGTGTTTGTATAGGATTGGGATTCGAACATTGGTCTCAACTGTAACGGTAGCAGAGTTGAACATGGATATCAATCACGAGATATTTTGGGTACACTTCTCTGCAACATTTTCTAAAATAAAATTAAACAAGTAGTTGTTTACTGTGAATATTTGACTCTCCTGAAACGCGCTTACACTGGGTACACTTCTCTGCAACATTTTCTAAAATAAAATTAAACAAGTAGTTGTTTACTGTGAATACTTGACTCTCCTGAAACGCGCTTACACGTTTTGCACACACCTTCAGATAGATACCATTAAAAGTACGCGCTTACACGTTGCACACATCTTTATATAGATACCATTAAAGATAAGCCAGCGTTGGAAAATATTATAATACAGGTAAAATTATAATTCGCAGTAAGGCGTTGCAGGACACATCCTTCAGACAGATACCATTGAAAGTACCCCAGCGTTGGAAAATATTATAAAACAGGCAAATTTATAATTCTCAAGCGTTACATGAATATATTTAATAGTCATCGATAACACCCACATCGCTACAAAACGTAAAGGCAAATCGTATACAAATAAATTAGCACCACTGCCAGAATCCCTATTGATGGTCCACTATAACCTGAATTCTGCAGCTTTATAGCTGTTACTGATTACAAGTACTATATAACACAGTTAAATTAAATAAATGCTATCCTAAATATTAGCCGATGATGCTAATACGCTTCTTCAATGAGCTTTGAAAAAATTTCCGAAGGTGAATTGTACGCTATATTGTCGGGTATACACACGTACCATAACCTGCATCACAAGAAAATGCGAATCAGTTCTTGCCAATGCAAATGACATATATAATTCCTTACAAATGCAATGAAGGCTGGCTTAATAATGAAAGAACCCAATGTAAGTGGAGCGTTTTTTTGCTTTTTAGCTTTAGAAATTGGAACGTTCCCTGGGTAATTGTGTTAGAGAATCGAACCTCGGCTAGGAAGTGCCCTTAACAAGTTGAAATGAAAGATCTCAATGTAAACGAAGTGTTTTTTGGTTTTAGCTTACAAATTGGAACGTTCCCTCGGTTTATCAGAGAATCAAACCCCCGCTAGGGAGTGCCCTTTTACAAAGTGATAAGTTAACTAAGCTAAAAAGGCAAGGTTATGAGATTTGCTAAGAGTTGCTAAGGTAAAGGGGTTCTGAAACGTTTAACTTTTACCAGGGTATGTTCTTGAAAGATCAGCAAAACTAGACTTGCATGTGGTTTTAGAAGTGAAAAGAGTGAGACCCAAAATACGACAGGTTGCAAGCAAAAATATGAAGGAATGAAGTTAAAATCAAGATCAAGATGATCTTTGATAGTTTTGTGGGGTGGGTGATGGCAAAACTGATATCTAAGAACAGGAAATGCAAACACAGTCAGTAAAAATAAAAGCCTGGAAGGCCTGACACTAGATAATAAACCAGATAATCACAAACAAATCCATGATATTTGCAGGGTCTGTTACTGGGGGCCCTATAGTAAGAAACATAGGGGGCTGTGATAAGAAAGTGCTAGTAAATGCAAACGTGAAGAGTATCTATATCTTTCCTAGAAATGCCATGCAACCGTGAAGAGTATCTATATCTTTCCTAGGAATGTCATTCCTGAGTGAGATCTGGATAGCCAGTTTCTTGAGAGCAACTCAAGCGAGGAACCTTGTAATTGTAGCAATTCATTTGTTCCATTTTAAAAGGAGATGGTTAAGGTGCAGGTTTGAGTAACAAAAATTCAAGTCTATTGTTTGAAGTATAGAGCAAAGATGAATACTTACTTGGATCCTCCTGTGTAAGAAACCCTGTTTGAGCAAAATCACAATCATAGCTGTGGCGACCAGTTAGCTGGTAATAAGAATTCATTGCGTACGTAGCATGTGCTACAACAGTATTTGGAGTAAAGCACTGGCCACCTGCTTGAATGGCACTGCAGTCCACTCCCTGTCCACATGCATAATCTATATTGTCTTGGAGTACATTGGGATCTGCATCTGGTTTAGCAACACACCAAGATTTATCTGTTCCTGTAACTGGTGCAGGGGTGGTCGGTGTTACTGGTGCTGTAGAAATAGGTGCAGGGGTGGTCGGTGTTACTGGTGCTGTAGAAATAGGTGCTGGGGTGGCCGGTGTTACTGGCGCTGTAGAAATAGGCGCAGGAGTTGCACTCTGGATCAAAAGCAAGATTGTTAATCATTGTACATCAGTGGCTTTTAACAATAAAAAAAATATTAATTCAGGATGTAAATAAACATCAGTCAAAGCAACTTTGATAGTTTACAATTACATAGCTGGTTGAATTTGCCCTCTGAACAAGTAAATATATTGAGAATGTTTAGAACTTTGAAATATATATTGAGAATGTTTAGAACTTACAAAAGTGAATATTGACAGTAATAAATACGGCAGGTAAAGACAGCCTTGGGGTAATAAATGGCAAAGACACTACATAACATTCTTGTATAAAAATCTGTTGTCAGATCCTACAAGGTCTCCCAATGAAGTAATTAGAAACATTCTATTCTATTCTTCTAATAATAATCCTAGTAAGCTCACCCTTGATGATTTCCCAACTTACTCTATTCCCAAATCTTCAAGACAGATGATTATAATACACATCTCCAATAATCTAGGCGTACTTCTGAACCATATGACAAATACTCATGGATATCCTTCTATACACAGCTACTTTCATAGTGTTTCAATGGTTGTATCAGGTATAAAAAGGCCCAACAGATTGTAGCCCTTTACTAGCACCCGGCCAACTCCCTAGGGCCGGGTCAAATTAATCCCAGATCAGTCTAGTGCCTAGGGGTAAAATCCTCAGGCTCACAACCCCCTCCCCCCCACGCCCCCAAGGTACAGAACACAAACAAACTGGGATCATATTAATACCTCTCGGCTCATCATTCATTAATAGCCCCTCAGCTTTGCTAGTCTAGCACATCATTCATTTTTTACTAGGACTTAGTGAAACAAAACAAAAAATAACAGTGTTGAAAGAATTATTATTAAAGTTGAGTCATCAAGTGTTGAGCAATACCTCAGACTTCATGAGCCCAACATCATAAACCATGGTCATGTCTGGTTTGAATAGCCCAAAGTTGCGCTCTGCAGTAGGACCGGGCTTGAGATCTTCGTTGAAGAGAGAAAATATGTAAGTATCAAAGGTCTTGTTGGGCATCAACGGAGTTCCTGCATTGGTATTGACAAGTTTGATGAGATTGCCATTGTAGGAAAGAGCGTTCTCCACATTGACAGCTGTCTGGTCAGGATCTCCAACTGATGGCCACCCGGTTTCAGCCACAACGATATCTACATCTGAGAACCCCAAAAGTTTCATAGCCGAGTAGACAGCATCCAACTGAGCTTGGAACATGTTGGTATAGGTGATTCCAGTATTATTGTCAAAAACACCTTGATTTGGCTTAAACAGAGCATAGTTCAAGGTCTTATCTGTGTAGCCAAAGTATGGATAAGGGTTGATCATGAAAGGAGCCCCTGTTGTTCTGAGAAAGTTCAACAATGGCTTTAGAATAACTCTATCATAGCCTCGACGGAACCTTCCTATGGATGGGGGCTCAGAAGCAGACAGAATACCAAGCGAATGAGGTGTAGAGACCTTGATTTGCTTGTCAAGAGAGGCACCAACAAGAGCAGTATGAAGATTTTGCATGGCAGGGACGAGTTGGGATATTAGCACTTTGTCTCCCGTGGAAAGAATCTCATTTCCCACAGATATGGCAATTATATTTGTAGCTGGCACGAAAGGAGCCACGTTTTTCTTCACCCAATCCTGTGCTGCAGGCAGTTTGTTAAGGGCTGCGATTTGGTCATTTGCCACGGCGACAACAACCCCTATATTTGTATTGGCAAAAGCCTGCAAGACACCAGGATCTGCATCGAAGAGCTTCACTTTGTCAATTATTGTGGTCTGTAGGAATTTCGCCACTTCACTGGGAGGAGGAAGATCGTCCCCCATTCTTCCATAGTTCACACCTATTGCTTCAGCTGTTGGGCAACCAAAAACACAATGGAGTCATATAGAGCCATTACATAAGACCAAATGGAGTCATATAAAGCCATTACATAAACACAATCCAGTCATGTAACGCCATTACACATCATTACACATCGTTACTAATCATCTGATGTCCCCTGCAACTATAAACAACACAGAAGGTAAGATTTTGATTTCTAACTCAGCTCAAACACTCCTGCCCAAGATTTTGAAGATTTTGAGCTTACTTGTACTCCAAACCAAAAACCAACTACTACACGTTGATATGGGTTCTTTATAAAATGCCACTCAAAGGCATTCTGCAAGGTAACCCACATGTAAAAAACCAACCATTAGCACCAAAACATCTATAAATATATAGATACTTTGATCTGTGTTAGATAAGTTGGGGGTATCAATATCCCACCAAGATTCAAATCTTTGAAGACATGTTTCATCCCTCCAGCATTCTCACAACCATGCAAGCAGTTTCAAGCAGTTGGGGTAACCGCAAGTCCTAGACAAATTGGCAAAATAGCTACCCCAACAACTAGCTTCTTGCTTGAAAGAGATATAAATTCTAATATTCATCTATTAGGAAAACAAAAGCTTAACTAGTCATAATAAAGCATTTGGTATCAAATAAGATATATAGAGACATACAGAACACATCTCCAACTTCATCACAATAAAAGACTAGCATTTTGTATTAAAAGAAGATACAGAATAACACAGAACACATCTCCAACTTCATCATAATAAAAGGCAGCATTTTGCAGGAAAAAAGGACACAGAGACATACATAACACATTCAACAAAAGGGAAAACAAACACAAAGAAGACGTGCTTCTGCAAAGATTTAATACCTGTAAAAGAGATGCATAACACAAAAGCCAGCAGGATGAGCAGACCTCTACTCCCAAGTTTTTCCCCCATTAGTCCACCTTTGTGAAAACACAGTCTTTCAATCAGTTGAGCTATAATCCTAGTACTCCACAGTCCTACTGCCTACAATAAAACACACAACTATATATATATATATATATGCCCTTCACCACCTCCAATCCAATGTATAACAGATGGACCCTTCACCACTTCCTTTGCACAACCCAATACACTACTAATCACCACTTGCATTTGTTCAAGACCCCAGCGCTTCTTCTTATATGATTATAATCACAGCTATGACCCTAGCTTGAAACATAAAAATGGCGCACAGCCTGTACCCCACAGGCAACAGTTGCTCTGAAACTTATACAGGAAGCCCACAAATTTCCCTCAAAATGACTTAAGCCCCGTACCTCTGAAAAGCTTTCCACTAGAATCCTATTCCTAAACGTCCAAAGCCACTCTATATAAAAAAAACCACCAAAGACACGACACCGTCAAGTTGGGTCGGTCAGGTTGTGTCGGTGACACTTACAGAGGTATGGTCGTTCACACTAGCTACAGTCAAAGTAGGCCTCCTGGGCTGTTTCACAAACAAAAACCACCTTTATACAGCGGTTTCAGAGCACTGAAAGTGGTTTTCACTAACTATAGAAGCGCGACTCTCTAAAAAGAAGCCGTTTGAGCAATAAATGAGGGGTCCTGCGTGGGGGGCGTCAACTGCGAAGAAGTCTAAAAAGGTGGGAGCACTTTATTATTCACCAGAAAGCGTCAATAATAATAACCTGGACGACGGGCGAGGTAACCGTAACCGTCAAATCAAGGGGTTTTCTGACACCCTTGCCAGGTGAGAACGTGATAGAGTTATTAAAGGAAAATAATATCCCAAGTGTAAAGTGCGAATATTAGCTAATAAAGAGGGAATATTAATTTATAAATAGGGAGGGTACTACCTGTTCATTCACGTTGAACAATATGATAACAAGGAAATTATTGCAGGATCTCCAAAAGGAAAAAAAAATTGTTGCAAGTGACACCATGGTCTATTTGTCCTTGTCCAATCATTTATTGTTGCAAGTGACACCATGGTCTATTTGTCCTTGTCCAATCATTTATCCTTTTATCAAGAATATATGTTGATGATATAGATTGACATGCAATTTACTCTTCAAAGTAAGGTTCCTTGGGAAAAAATCAAGGGGATCACATAAAATCCATGGGTAAAGAATTGTCCCTCAAAGCAAGCTCAAACTATGCCCCATTTTAACTTTGATGGGTATGGGGTAATATCTAAACTACAAGCATTGAATTTATGCTCATATCAACTAGATTTCATGGCTCTTTTAACTTGTGTAAGGGCCACTCTTTAGGGTGAATTCTAAGAACTTATTTTGGTTGGATCAACCATAAGTTATTGCTAATGGTGCATAGCTTAAGGGAAACATAGTTTAAGGGAAACACTTGGTTTAAAAAAGTAAATTTAAATGTTTTGATTTTAATTATGAGTAATCAAAAATTTAAAAGAGTTGTTGAAACCATAAGTATTAGTTGTTAAGATTGTATAATCTAAGTATAATATAGATTTTTCAAGACGTTGAATTCATTTATGCAAACAAAAATACAATTTCATTAATAATTACATAGTTGGATTCTAGTGATGAGTGTTCAAAAAAAGTCTAAAAAATAAAATGCCTAAATTTATCCCTAATTATAAATAGAATGCTCAACTTAAAAACTAAAATATTTAAATTTAACTCTAATTATAAGTAGAATGTTCAATTTTCTAAATATGAAGCCTTTCATTGATAATTGATGGCATAGGATACTTTTATCATCTTAACTTTAGGAAAACACCTTAGTCTATGTCTAAACTTATATTTGTGTTGACTATAAGTTAAGATGATAGAGAATAAGTTTAGCATCTTAGAGTAAGGGAAACACCTTAGTTTAAGGGAAACACTTGGTTTAAACTTGTTTAAGAAGAGGCAAATTTAAATGTTTTGATTTTAATTATGAATAATCAAAAATTTAAAAGAGTTGTTGCAATTGTAAGTATTAGTTGTTGAGATTGTATAATCTAAGTATAACATAGATTTTTCAAGACATTGAATTCATTTATGCATTCAAAAATACAATTTCATTAATAATTACGTAGTTGGATTATAGTGATGATTGTTTAAAAAAGTCTAAAAAATAAAATGTCTAAATTTATCCTAATTATAAATAAAATGCTCTATTTAAAAACTAAAATGTTTAAATTTATCTCTAATTATAAGTAGAATGTTCAATTTTCTAAATATGAAGTCTTTCATGATAATTGACGACATAGGATAAGTTTATCATCTTAAATTTAGGGAAATGCCTTAGTCTATGTCTAAACTTATATTTGTGTTGGCTATAAGTTAAGATGACAGAGAATAAGTTTAGCATCTAGTAGTTAGGGAAACACCTTAGTGTAATATGACAGAGAAAAAGTTTATCATCTTAGAGTTAGGGAAACACCTTAGTTTAATATGACAGAGAATAAGTTTATCACCTTAGAGTTAGGGACACCTTAGTCTATGTCTAAATTTATATTTGTGTTGACTTAAGCTAAGATGACAAAGGATACGTTTATCATCTTAGATTAAGGGAAACACTTTAGTCTATGTCTAAATTTATATTTGTATTGGCTTAAGTTAAGATAATTCTGATCAAATTGTAAAAGTGAAAAAATTGTAGGTGATCATATTTATTGGATTTTGAATGTATCATTTTTCAATGTATGTTATGTTTCAAATATTGGTATTTGGTAGCTTCATGTGTGGAGGAAAAGTTCCGTCAAATTAATTAATATAATATTTGTAAATTTGTTTTGTGAAAAGATTTGAAATGAAAATCTTAATCATGAAATCATTTTCAATAGTCTTATAAATAGTTTCAAAAATCCTAAAGTTAATAGCTTTTACAAAGGATCTCAAAATACCTAGAATATTGAGATATAAACAAAAATGCAATTATAAGTTAAGAGTTAAATCTTATATTTCTAATTGTAGGGGTGCCAAGAGTTAGGGGGGATTCTATGTAATATTGAAGGAACGGGGGTAGCAACATATGCATGAATTCTCGAGGCAATATCTAATAATCTTGCAAAAGGTTATACTCTTATTGGAGGCCTCCAATTAGCAAAAGAATCAAGGCCCAAATCATTAATTATTTTTAAGACTCCATGGTGATCATCGAAGCTATGCTTGGAAGATCTATTCTAATGAAAATCGGGCTAGAAATGGGCATTTCCAAAGCTAAAAATAAGGGATAAACTATTTCTATCATGAAAATCAAGAGTTTAATTGTGAAGTCGACCTATGGGCCAAAAAGGCTATTGAATTAAAATTATGGCAATATAGTCAAAATGGGCACACCCTTGATGCACCATCCTTGATAATTGGCTTTAACTACAAGCCAATTAACATTTAATATGCACATGGATCATCAACATGCATATCTACTCAATGGTATAAGGAGGAGAGTACCCATTCTCTCTTTCATGCAAGCTCTATCCTCAGCTTGGTGTATTGAATACCCTGTCATGAAGCTACATTGATATTATGGGATAATGGACTAGGCACAAGTGAATTGGGAATATGTGTGATCAAGATTAGTTGGTGTCGAGCCTCCAAGAAAGTGAATTTGGGAAATTTGTATGGGATCCTAGCTATATCATGTCACTTGTGAGAACTTTTACTAAGATAGCATGGTAGACTATTGTTTTGGCTCCTCAATTTTGGGTTTGGCACCTTGGTTCTTTGTTTCTCTAGTATGTTGAATTTAATAAAAAAAAATTGGACAAAACGTCAGGGCAAGTCACTGGGTATTCCTCCAAACTTGTCTCTTGTTAGTTGGGTTTCTATGTGTTATTTCATTATAGACGTCCATTTGTAGTTTTAACAACAATAAATGTTGGCCCAAGGTGTGACATTTGTTTCCTCCTACCTTGTTCCTTATGGTTGAGGTCTTTGAATTGGTTTGGATTGTTGAATAGAAGGCCCAAAGCCTAGGTGCTTCCTTTGATGTTAGCTGCTTCTAAATTTCCACATGCAATCTAACTTGAAAGGGTTATTTGCCTAAAAGGCTCAACTTTGTTAGCTCTATATGTATGGTGTTTGTAGCCATCTTCTTCATTTTTCTAGGTCAAGCTCTTTATGTATGTCGTGTCTTTCTTTGCCTAATTTGGATTACAAGATTTAGAGCCAATAGTGCAAATACAGAGAACAAGGATGTATTGGAATATAGGTGACTGATGAGGAGACACAAGGAGTATATACAATTTAAGATGACTTATCTATTTTCTATAACATCCAAGGTGCACAAGAATGAGCACCACTGTGTCTCTCAATACACAACTATCATGAATCTATTGATCCACTCAAAGACTAAATATAGCATGATATAGAACATGACACTTAGTATTTGCAAGGATTCTCTCTCACTTGAATCTGACAACAAGGTCCCAACTAACTCTACTCAAATTCAATTGAATGAAGAAGAGCCTATTCATCAACTCAAGGAACAAATGGACATTAAGCAACAACAATCTTTTGTAAAAGAAGTTGGTAAGGAATAAGTTAATAGTTCACATGTTTTCATTAAATGTGTAATGTTTTGTAGAGTCATAAAATATATAGGTAGTTTTTTCAAAGTGACAACATGTAGGAAAATCTAGAACATCTATTTTGTAATTTGTACTAAATTGTGTTATGTAGTATTAGAGAGTTGTTTGCTTGTAGGCTTTGAAACTCTGAAGTAGACCTTTGAATACAATTGTTATCATTAATAACAACCTTTTAAATAAGATAATGTTTCCATGTTCTAATTATTTAATTAAAAAAACCTCTATTTTTTATTTTATAATTTGATTACTTCTTTAGAGATGAAGAAAACATGAATTAAATAATTCAAATTAGTAAAAGGAACAACACCTTTCATCAAATCAAATAATCTAATGTAATTATTGGTGACTAAGATTATATGTTTCAAACTAATCAATCAACCATGTGAGGATTTTAATACTAGTATAGATCCATTTTAACTCCAAACTTTTCATGCGTTGAGAGGGATCAAATATTTCTACGATGCAAATATTTTATACAATGTAAAATTTGATGAAAGATTTGCACCATTCGGAATTGTATATTTCCTTATACTCGATAGATTCAAGGTTAAGATGTGTTTACACTAGTGTGTGTGTGTGTGTGTGTGTGAGAGAGAGAGAGAGAGAGTGCGCGCGTGTATAGAGATAAAGAGAGATTCATTGAGTAGCTCATTTGGTTAGTATCGTATTGTCCTATTGTTGACCCTAATTTGATCCCTTAATAAGAATGAGTAGGTTCAATGGTAGGCATTAGTAGGGATAAAAATTAGTCAATGTGTTGTGGATGGTGAGATATATCAATCTATATAGATGAGTTTATTACAAAGGTCATCGATGAACGTCAAGAAGTATCACTAGAATTTTCTTAAGGGATTGTTTCCACACAAACACACACAGACACATATATGCTTCCTCATATTCATGAATGAGATCCATAATAAAATCATCGACATAGACTAGTACACTTTACCTAGAGTGATTTGAGCGGAGCCCCAACAAGCATTGAGCTAGCTAAATGCCCAACAACATTAGCAACAAACAACAAAGTTGCACCTTCAAATTTAATATGTATGTGTATGTATGTAATCAATGAAAACCTAGTTAGATTTCAATCTTTTTTTTGGAATATCCCAATAGAGGGAGACTCAATTCTAAATTAGAATCATTATTGGTAAACCAAGAAATTCAACCAAATTCAAACTCATGTAACCTTGCCATTAACAACATATCTTTAGTTGAATTGAGGCTTCTGTGATCCATATCATTTTTATGAGAGATTTTTCGATGTAAATCACATGAAATTTCATTTGTTGACGCGTTTTGAACCCACCAATGTGGTTCATCGTCAAGACAAGTTGAAGAATTAGATCTAGTATGCATGTGAAATACTTAGAGCAAAACATCCAATGACTATAATCTACGACTATGTTGACTAACGCCTAACTTTGACTGGGAAACAGCTAGTCAGGCAAGACCCGGGGTATAACTATATTAAATTAAAAAATAAGTCAATTAAAGGAACATATTGAATTTACATAAAAGTTTTATAATTTTATAATTAATTTAATTTTTTATTATAAATATATATTACAAATATATAAATATTAAATTAAATTAAAATGATTATTAAATTAACAGTTAGTTATACATAAGAGGTATTAACTATTTTATATTTATTTTAATTTTTATTCTTATAAATATTAAAATAAAATAATTTAAGTATTATATAGAATAAAACTATAATATATTAAATTCATAGATTTATTGACTAACGACTATATTGACTAACCGCTAACTTTGAAACGGCTAGTTAGACAGGACCTGGGGTATAACTATTCTAAAAAACTGAAAGCATCATGGATTCCCCCAGGCTGCAGCAAACATCTATAGGATGAAGTCCACCGGACATGACACCTAATCAAAAACTGCCCTCGTCAACCTATCCTAAAAAGATGAAATCATCATGGATTCCCCCAGGCTGTAGCAAACATCTATAGGATGAAGTCCTCATCTTCGGGAATAGAGAAGCTAACACCTTTAAAAAGTTTGTCTCCATCTGAATCCGGTGATCAGCAAAGGGTTATTAATCTTGAAGCCTGTTCTCATCAAACTCCACCTTCTCTTAAGAATCCAAACCCTTTGGATATTATCTCCCTGTCAATGCCTCCTTTGGAACCTGCTTCTGATCATGAAATCCCCCTCCCTCCTCCGGTCCCTCAGTCTTTTAAAGACTCTAATAAGGAGGTCAATATCACCCTCATCCCATCCTCATCTCCATCACCAAAAAAGAAATGGACTCCACCTGGAAAAGGAAAAGAACCTTTCATTACGGCTACTCCTTTAAATTCCCCAGCCTCTTCTCCCACAAACTCAATTGGCAGAGATTTGGACTATCTTCTAAACAAGAAATCGTTGGAACTTAGACCCCTCACTATTCATAAGCCGGGAAAACAATCCTCTCCTCAAATAAGCCCAGATTTTGCAAAGAACATTACGGTGAGAAGAAAAAACAACAGGGGTAGTAGACATTTCAGGGGGAGGGGTGATGGAGCAAGCAGTGGAGTTTGTAATCTCTCTCTTGTAGATGTTCCCATCATTGATATGACTGATGAAAGGCCACTTAGAGCAAGCAAGGCCGACAAGAACCTCCAATGACCTTCATCATATCCATGAATGTAAGAGGTCTGGGGGCAGACCAAAAATTTATGGCCCTAGAGAATTTTTTTCCATTTAGAAATACCTAAAATCATATTAATTTAAGAAACCATGCATAACACTTCTGTATCAATTTCCTACTTCAGGAAAATGTTTCCCAACTGGCATATAACCGCTTCAGAAGCAAATGGCCTTTCTGGAGGCTTGGTGGTTTTATGGGATCCTGACTAGATCAAAGCAAAGGCATACAGATGTTTGGTGGGCATCCTCATCTCAACACAAATCAGGGGGAAAGACTGTCTGATCAACATACTGAATATTTATGCTCCTTATAAAAACAGATTGCCATTCTGGGAGAAATTATTTGCTTCGGAAATTTTTGACATCGAATCTTTGATGATTGTAGGAGATCTAAATGTCACTTTAAACTCAGATGAAACATGGGGCAACAACAGGAAAAAGGATCCCCTTGCGGATCGCATCAAATATGAGCTACTAAGCAGGAACCTTATTGATATAAACCCTCCCAAAATGCTTCCGACTTGGGAAAATGGAAGGATCGAAGAGGCCTATATAGCCAAAAGACTTGACAAATTTATCCTTCATGCTAGTATAATTGATAGACTGGGCATGCCTTTCGCATCAATTGGGAATGTGTTCATATCAGATCACATACCAATACTACTAAATTGGAGAGAAAAGGGTTTTAGAAAAGGCTATTCTTTCAAATTTAACAGGTCATATTTGGAAGAAATAGAGTTTAATGATATTATAATAAGAACGTGGAAAGAGCTATCATCATCAGAAAATATGCCCCCTTTTTTGACCTTTAGGGATAAGCTTGACTCCATTAGAAAGGTGGTTAAGGAATGGCAATTCAAGAAAAGGCAAATGAATAGAACAACTCTCCGGGAAATACAAATGGAATTGGACAGCATATCTGGAGTTCTGGCTGCTCATCTACTCACATTCAAAATGAGATGCCGTATAAAGGAGCTTCAAAAAAAAAAATTAAAAATTCTGGAACAGGAGGAAGCTTTTTGGAGACTAAAGAGTAGGGCGATTTGGCTTAAGGAGGGGGACAAGAACACAAAATTCTTCCATAAGTTTGCAAACTCCAGACGTGAAAAAAATTCTATATGGAAAATAAGTGATGGAAAAGGGGGCTTCCTATTCTCTCAACAGGACATCTCAAAGGAAGTTGTGAGATATTTTGAAAATCAGTATAAGAGAACTGAGGATGGCAGGATTCAGGACATTCTTTGGGGTATTGATTTATTCCCACAAATGTTCGATGATGATCTAAACGATCGCCTCTTCCAGCCAGTAACCGAGGAGGAGCTATTATAAATAATGAAGTCCTTCAAAAGGGATAAGTGTCCAGGCCCAGATGGCGGGACCATAGAATTCTTCATCCACTTTTTTGATCTTATCAAAATTGATTTGTTAAGAATGGTAGAAGGATCCAGAATATCAGGTAACATTCACCATATGACCTCCTCCACTCATATAGCTCTCATTCCAAAAAAAGGGAAAGCAGAATCTTTCCAGGATTTTAGACCGATATCCCTTTGTAACATTTCTTTCAAAACCATTTCAAAAATTATTGCTAAAATAATTAAAGAAACTCTATCAAGTTTCTTAACAAAGGATCAACATGGTTTTTTAAAGGGAAGAAATATATTGGATGCAGTTGCAAACACACAAGAAAGTCTATTTGCCATGCATACTAAAAAAAAGTGAAGCTGTTATTTACAAAATTGACCTCCGCAAGGCATACGATTGCCTGGATTGGGGCTTCATCAGGTGCTTACTCGCAAAGATTGGATTGAGAGCCAATATGATAAACTGGATCATGGCATGTGTCGAGAAGGTAAACTATGCTATCATTGTTAATGGGATCCCATCTCCTTACTTTCTAGCTGCCAGAGGTCTCTGCCAAGGCTGCCCCCTGTCGCCCCTCTTATTTATCTTGGCAATGAACTCGTTAAGCCTCCACATCAATAAGGCAGTAAATGAAAACAGGTGCCGCCCATTGAAAATATGCAGAAACAACTACATCTCGCATAACTTATTTGTAGATGATATTCTTATCTTTGGAATGTTGTGCAGAGTCACCTAGTTATGTTTTTATGACATTCTAAGGAAGTTTCAAAAAGCCACAGGACTGCAAATAAACAAATCAAAGTCAATAATTTTTCATAATGACATCAATTTGGAAGCAATTGAATGGTTATCCTCTATGTTTGGAATAGAGGCACAATCCATTAAGTTTGGAATCAAATACTTGGGTTTTCAGCTAAAAGCAAAAGGATATACAAAAATGGACTGGCAATGGATTATGGACGGGTACTACAAAAAGATATCAGTATGGGAATACAAATGTCTGTCACTGGTAGGAAGAGTGATTTTGGCCCAATTGGTTCTAACTCAGCTTGCAGTATATTGGGCTCATTTATTTTTTCTCCCTGCTAGTATCATTCAAAAAATGAATAAGCTTACTGCGAATTTTATATGGGGCGACCAATAAAAAAAAAGGAAATTTCATCTTTCCAAATTATCTGATATATATTTGCTGAAGAACCTTGGTGGATGGGGCCTGCTGGACTTGCGAACCTTCGGAAAAGCACTTTTATGTAAGTCATTGTGGAGAGGGATCTATGGAGGGGGTCCATGGAGCAACACAATTCAAAAGAAATATATGGGCAGTAAGGATATCTCGCACTGGTATAGGTTGGGAAGGATTGCCTCCACACATGGGTCAGCAATATGGATGAGCTTCCGCAAGATAGAAGGTTACTTTATGAAGAATTTAACATGGTGTTTCCAATCTGGTTGCAAGATCCTCATTGGAAAAGATCGTTTGATGAGCGGTCTGAAGGAAATAATTGCGCCCGAAGCTTTGATAAAATTCTTCCATAGGAAAGGTTTTGTCTATTGGGATAAGCTGATTTCAGATTGGCATGGCCCAATCCCTCTATGGAAAGAGGTAGAAAATATGGGGATGCCAGATATTTTAGCCCAAAAGTGGAGGAACATCAGAGTCTACCTGAGGAATTGTGACATTTACTGCTCTTCGGAATCTGATTTTCTTATTTGGAAGGACTCAAAAGGTATCAACCTGGTTCGCGTTAAGGAATTTACCAGAATATGATTAATCTAAAGGATGCTCTATCCAATCCTATATTCCCATCTGTCTTTTGGAAATCTGGATGCCCTCCCAAAATGATTTATTTCTCATGGTTGACTTTTCACAACAAAAATTTATCATGGGAGAACTTGAAAAAGAGTGGATGGAATAGACTAGGTATATGCTTGATATGTAAATCTACTGAAGAAAGAAATTGTCACATGTTTTTAAGCTGTCAAAGAACCCAGATGTTATGGCAATCTCTGGAAAAGATCTATGGAATCCCACATTTTTCTCATACCTCCACAAAAGAAGCGTTTCTTTGGTGGAGCGGGCAGAAGGAATCTTGGAGACCGATAGTTATTATCACCTGTTAGAAAATTAAATATTACGGAGTAATGGAACACATAAAATATTGCAGAAATATAAACACAAAAAACGCACAAAACAAGAGAGACACAGATATACGTGGTTCACCCAGTTTTGGGCTACGTCCACCTCAAACAGCCAGTCCTTCCTTTCTATTATCCAGCAAAAATGAAGAGACACCAACCTACAACAAATCCGTTGTAATATCCTCTGTTTTCTCTCACAGTCTCACCTCTTTGTTTCTCGCTCACACCGAATACACATCTATCTCACAGCCTCAAATATAATGCCCTCATACAAAGAGAGGGGTTGCCTTCTAGGGCAAAAAACCCTAAACTAAACATAAGTTCTACCGACAGATCATCTGCCTAATGAACGACCCAGATTGACTAGAAATTACTATACTTTTACAAGGCAAATTTACATCTGTTTTTAGCTTTGGGGGTGCTGCCCTCGAGCCCCCGCCGGGGGATCGCTGGCCCCCGGACCCCCCAGCCGGGGGGGAACGAACCCCCACGGGGGGGACAAGTCCCCCCGCACCCCCCCGCGTGGAGGGGTGTACAAAACTTCCTGGGGTATACATCCGACTGAAACAAAGACCTCTGAACAATCGTGCTCCATACACAATATCACCCTCTAGAGCATTTGGAGATGGAGAAACAATGCTATCTTCAATAACAGGCAAGAGTCGTTCATGGATATTTTAACAAATATTGTAACCCTCTATGACTCTTTACCGGAAAAGACTCATAGGCAAAAAAAGGATGATCTTAAGGAACATGCACAGGCTCATGCAATGCTTCCAAGAGCATATTTCGACAGAGCCGCGTAGAATGATTCATGTGGTTGTGGAGTGCAGATCATAGTGAATGAAAATGTAGAATATCTCATCCATTGGAATGGGGGAATGGGCTCAAACAGCAAAGCTGAGGCGTCGGCTCTTGCAGGCCTTCTTAATTTTTGTTTTTTTCTCAACATACAGGCAGTCACTATCTTTGGTGATTCCAAAGTCATGGTGGATTATGTGTTGGGGAAAAATAATATCTACAAACCTCATCTGCTAGGCTGGATGGACAAAATCAGGTTCTTTTGGAGTAGGATGGAAGGATGCTCCATTCACCATATTAACAGGGCTCAAAATCAGCAAGCAGACACTTTGTCAAAGGAGGGTCTTCAATCGGATCCAGGCTTTTGGTATATGAAGGTAAAGTTTGAAGGGGATATCTTCCCTATCCAGGATTTTTCCCTTCCTGGTTTCTAATTTCAAAATTTCTCAGGTATGCATTATATTTTGTTTCTCTTTCTGTCCCCTTGTCCCTCCAAATTTTGTTTATGAATAGTCGATGTATAAGGAGAATCTCCTATTTCAGTGCTTCTTACCTTCTGAAATATCTAATGTCTCCTATTTCTATGAGAAATGTAATATCTTACATCTTGCTGGTAACTCTTTGGACTGTCTTGTTTCCTTGAAAATATTATCTATGAGCTGGGATTATGCTTCCCATCTCACCTAGATTTTTTGGCTTAGTCCTATAATTACGCCATATGTAGAACTACTACGTCAATATACTGATCTGTCTTTATATATCTTATATAATACAATCTTGCTTTTTTCATCCTAAAAAAAAAAAAAAAACAAACAAACAAACAACTATATTAAATTAAAAATTAAAATAGGGACGTATGAATTTACATAAAAGTTTTAATAATTTTATAATTATTTTTAT
>APFE030915774.1:0-10992 GCA_000404065.3 Pinus taeda
TTACTTTCTTGAACAGTTAAATATCATATTGCTTAACTTGATTATGATAACTTCCCATCAGGTAGATTGAGTCGAAGGGAAAAGGATCTAAAAAGTTAAAGTAGTGTGAATTAGCTGCTTTACATTAAGTTTGAGTTGTTTTTCAAGTTTTTGCTTTCTTTTCATTTTCAGCAGCAAGGATACTGGGCCATTGCCATTAGTTCGCTTTTTGATGCATTTTGTTTTCTCTTAAGAACTGATTTCATTTTAGTTACCGTAAAGCTTTCTTTTGAGCATTTTTCAAGTTTAGAAATCATCATCATTTACACTCCACACACTTCACACTTCAATTTCATCACCACACATTAAGAAAATAATAAAATCCAAAAACAAACTAAAAAGGTTAAAACGACAAAAGCCTAAAGAAATGGTTATCTAAGTACATATAGTACACCTCACTTCGTCAGTTTACGAACCCCGGGTTGACATTATAAATAGCAATTTAGATCACACTAAATTGACCAAACACATAGTATAGAATTATAGAACTGGTCCTTACATGCTACACAATAGACCGATATATTGACGCTATGTTCTGGAGAATGATGAAATCAAGCGGAAAATTCAGGAGTTGTTGCAAAAAGGGCACATTAGGTCAAGTTCATCACCCTGTGGGAGTCTGATCATGTTGGTACAGAAGAAGGATGGGACCTAGAGACTCTGTATTGACTATCAGTCGCTGAACAAGATCACTGTCTGGAATAGGTATCTAATCCCACAGATTGATGACCTTTTGGACTAGCTCAAGGGTCCCAAATATTTCAGCAAGATTGACTTAAAGTTTGGTTATCACTAGGTACCGATCGAACCCTCTGATGTGTGGAAGACTTCCTTCAAATCTAAGGAGGTCCTTTTCGAATGGTTGGTCATGCCTTTCGAGTTGACAAATGCCCCTGCAACCTTCATGAGGTTGATAGATGACATCTTGTGACCCTTCACCAACTCATTCGTGGTGGTGTATTTAGATGACATTTTGATCTTCAGCTAGAGTTGGGAAGAACACCTCCACCATATTTGGTAGGTCCTCCAAACCCTACAACAACACAAGTTGTGTGGAAATTTGGAGAAATGCACTTTTGGTATGACCCACGTTCCATATCTAGGGTACATCATTAATGGGTGGGGTATGAATGTGGACCCACCCAAGATACAAGTCATTCGAAATTTTCCATCCCCAACCACTCTAACAGAGCTCTGGAGCTTTCTGGGCCTTGCCAACTTCTACCATCGGTTCGTGTTGGGTTTCTCTCATATCACTTGGCCTTTGAGTCATGTCACCAAGGGATAAGCGAAAGCAAAGTTTTTTTGGTCTGAATCCCAATAGAATGTGTTTGCCGAGTTGAAGCATCACCTTTCCTCTGCACCAGTGCTCACATTGCTAGACTTGCAACAACAATTTGAGATCGAGATAGATGCATCTAACCATGCTATCGGTGCAGTTCTTAGTCAGCAGGGGAATCCAGTGGCATATCACAGTGAGACACTTTCATACACAGTCCGAAAGTATCCCACTTATCATAAAGTGATGTACTCCATTATGTAGGACTGTCGACAATGGAAGCATCACATTATGGGGAAGGAAACAATCATCCACACAGACCACCTATTACTACAGTTCATACAAACACAAGGGAAGTTGAAAAACGATTGCCATAAAAAATGGTCCACATGCCTGTAACAGTTCCATTTAAACATTAAGTACCAAAAGGGATACATCAACAATGTTGCAGAATGCCTTAGCCAACCACTGGTCATGGAGTTGACCAATGTGCTCGACTCTTGTGGGCACAAGAATGAGGGGTGGTTGCATCTTTACAAGAGCGATCCATAATTTGGCAACACATACTAGGCACTCTTGGAAGGCAAGCAAGTTCCAAATTTTTACCTTCAGGATGCATTGTTATGCCACCTGGGACACCTCTATGTTCCTTCTAGCGAGCATGCCAAGATGATTTGGGAGGCACATTATAGTCAGGTTGCTAGACATTTCGGGGTAGAGAAAATAGTGGCAGTGTTGCAAAAGTATTTTTATTGGTCGAACCTTCGACAATATGTTGGCAAGTACATCAGATCCTGCACTGCCTTCACCATTGCCAAACTGACCATCAAGAAGCAAGGCCTATATACTCCTCTACCAACTCATAGTCGACCTTGGGAATCCATCTCCACGGATTACATGTCAAGACTTCCTTCTACTAAGCATGGCAATGATTGTGTTTTCATGGTCGTCGATAGATTCTCTGAGATGGTCATTCTGGTGGCCCGCAGAAATAGTATCGTAGAAGAAGCCACTGATATGCTCTTATTTAAACGAGTGTGGGTACATTTTGGGATCCCACATACCATTATCTCATATTAGGACAGCATGTTCCTAAGTACATTTTCATCAAGTCTCTAGTCGATGTTGGATACAAATCTTACTAAGTACATGGCTTTCCACCCCCAAACTGATGACCAAATAGAGGTCGTCAATAAGATGATCATACACATTTTGTGTATGTACAACTTGAAACATCCATGCACATGAGATGAAAGCCTCCCCTATGTCCAGCACAACTATAACAAAGCTCTACATAGCTCAACTGGCCACAACCCCTTTCAAGCGGGTTTGGGATTCCAACCACTATTTCCCATTGATGTGGCCATACCATTTGCAGCTACTCAGGTAGATTCAACTCATGTCCAGTCCGAAGCTGACAGGGCTAACAACTTCATTAAGCACATTCAGCACATCTGATAACAGTTCCATGACATATTGGACAAAGCTAATGCTAAGTACAAGTAGCTTCATGATTAGCATTGGGTTCCATGCAAATTCCAAGTGGGCAACAAAGTTTGGTTACATTTGGAGAAGGAGTGCCTCGTTGGGCCCCACCGCAAGCTTCGCCCGCTCCAATATGGGCCTTACACCATCACTATGGCTATAGGGGACAATGGTTTTGAGCTCAGTATTCCAAAATTCCTTGGCCTACACCTAATGTTCAATGTGGATCACCTTCGACTATACTTTCCACCATTACTGGACACATCAAACATTGCAAAACAACTCACACCAACAAAGTTAAACCTAGACTACATGGAATATGCCACAACTGATTGGATCATGAATACGCAAATCAAGAACACTCGCCAGCAAAATATCGAATAGTATCAAGTTGCCAAAGTTGGCCAACTCCTGCACCAAGGCAAGTGGCTCACCAAGGACCAAGTTCAACAGAAGTTTCCCCATCTCATGCAGGCACTCAAACAAATGGGGACCATTGCCTCCTAACGGGGGAGGAGTGACCAAGGTGGATATTGGTGGCCACCCGCCTATTCCACTTGGACCCCCACCATTGTTTCTTTTCAATTTCCTTAATTGTAGCACAACTTACTATTTTGGCAGTTTTTCCAGTCCTAAACTTTTGGAGCTGTTTTGAGGGACTAAAAGGTGTTTTTAGGGAAAACAGAGAGAGAAGAATAGCCCCAAATTAGTTTGATCATTTGCTTTTAGAATCCTTTTCGACATCTTCGAAACGAGGTATTGTGATAGCCAAACGAAGATCGTATGCCAAAGTTATGACCCCGGGAATTTGATGTACCAATTTACCCAAACAGGGCCCACAGTTTTGGCGCTTCGTCTCCTAGGGTTAGATTTTTGGATGTTTAGGGTTTTCCATTGTTTCTCAATAATAAATAGTCCTTTGAGCCTCATTGTAACATTGTTCCAAGGCATGTAGCCACCACGTCTCTTCTCAGAGATAAGCTACCATCGCCCGAGCTAGTTTATTTCCATTTCTGTATGTAAGCATATTTCAGCTCTTTGATATTAATGAAATGAATTTTTATTTCCACTTCATCTCTATGTTTACGTGTATATTATTATTTTTTTGCGTTCAACTCG
Organism: Pinus taeda; assembly: GCA_000404065.3. Classification (NCBI taxonomy): domain Eukaryota; kingdom Viridiplantae; phylum Streptophyta; class Pinopsida; order Pinales; family Pinaceae; genus Pinus; species Pinus taeda. The sequence goes on from APFE030915774.1 coordinate 3,923, forward strand.
AAGGAAGATTAGACATGTATTTAAAATCATACTTCCTCCGTCTTTGACATTAATGATTTTGCAAAGAATGGGAGTAAGGGAATCCTATAATGCAACACAAAACTAAAGACAACTCAAATTTCGTAATTTCTTGGTTTAGCATACATGATTTTATCGTCAAGTCTCCTCCATTTCAACCAACCATAATAGTAATGGTTTATCGTAGGCATTTGTGTTTTATTAATGTCCTTTTGAGAGCCCCAATATTGATTGTAAGGAATTGTATAGGTTAAATTATTAAAGAGTCGGACTAATGTTATTAAAACACCAGAGTGATGCAATGCAAGGATGTTTACATACAAACGTCATTATGTGGTGGTAACAGTCTTCACCAATTCCATTGAGAAATACATGGGACTAATGCATAAAAGCTTGTGATGAAACAACTTCTTCCATCTATGATAATCATGAAATAGCTTAGTAGGAAAGGACCCACCTATGACAAAATTCATTAAATATGTCCCTCGAGCCATTTGGATTTTGTGGGACAAATGAGAGAGAGGATATGAATTTTCACAAGAGATTATACAAAAAAATACACTTTTAAATATATTTTTTCTTAGTGTTTTATGCCTAGATGAATAATCAAATGAATTTGGGTTAAGGGGTAGAAATATCCTAGAGAAATGGTCCCAAGTTCATATTATAGCATAAATTGTGTAATTTTCAAGTACAAATGGTTGCTTTAATGGTGGGGTTTAATGGAACTAATATGATTCTACATTACCTCCATTTATTTTTTAATAGGCCATGTGTTTTTCTTATAACTTCTACCAATTTTAAATTCAAGGCCAAGCTAGCTTAAATAGATGATAGAATCCATTGATGAAAAATGAATAATTTTGATATTAAATTATTTAAAAACCTTTTAATAATAGTTGCATGGCTTTAGGATTAAAGCAAGACAAGGAGGGGATGGAGACCAAATTGGGTTTCTAAAAAATGGCCATTAAAGAAGTGACCACAAAGTTATCACTATTCTTGTTTATGCAAAGAATCTTGTGTTTTTTCCTTTACTGGAGTTGTGAATTGGAAATCATCTCCACAAAACCTATTCATTGAGGGTCACTTTTCTTGCATAGTTTTATAAAGCTAAATTTTGGTGGTTTGTGTTGTGGAACTTAAGCATAATATAGAGCTTTGTTTAAATTTCTCTACCATATGTTTGGTGCACATGTATGCCTTAAGAATTGTAACATAATTAGCAAGTTTTAAACAAGATGACAACATAGGAAAACATAGTGGTGTGAGTTGATAATTAGATGCTTTCCAAAATCACAAAGTTTCAATTTTACCCACTCAACAAAAAAATAATTTTACAAGTTGGTTTTCATTGCTTTTTATTCACCTCAAAAGTTGATGAAACTTTCACTTTGAGACATGTTCTCATCCTTTATTTGTTAGGTATAATCCAAGACCTAATTAAGTTATACCTCCTAGTTTGGTGGCCATCGGGAATTGATAACAATATGCTTTATTCTGAATATTAAAATTGAATGGGAAACTATGAGATAAACTATAAAAACTATGCCCAAAATAACAATTATGGCTTCAAGATAAGGGTAGGCGTTGACTTGTGAAGAGTTCAAAGTATCTGCCAACAATTGTTGCTAAGAATTTTCTAAAAGATAATTTGTGAATAAAATCCTCAAAGATGCAATTTTTGTTAACAACGTAGATAGATTGCATTGATGAAACATCTTAGAAAACAAGGATATAGTACGAATACATATGTCAAAAAGATGGTACATCTCAGCACCTAATTATTTTTTCACATATAATCACTCCCTATTCACTCTATCAAACATAAATGTACTCTATTTCTTTCTATCCATATTTAATCACATGAAATTGAAATTATTTATAATAGATTTAAAAACACAATATTTATTGTTGTATATGACATGGAATTAATGTTTTCAAATTCAATACATGAATAGAAATGATGAAAAACTTATGTATGAGCTTATAATTCAACATCATGGTCTTTGACTTTTCAAAAAACTATATCACTCAATTATGACATAAGTTCTTATTTTATTTGTACAACATGTTTACATTCGAAGCCCTTTAGCATTTATTTTACCCTCTTGGGTTATGCTAATTATTACAATGTATTTTTTATGTGGCACTCAATATACTAATGACTATGTAAACTAGTTATTAGAATTCATTAACATTTTATGCAAGAGTGCATTGAATTTGGAATGATGTAATGACAGGGTAAAAAACACATATTTAGAAATTTACATATGCATTAGATATTGGAATGCCAAGATATTTATGAGATCTAAGGTACCATAGGGTGGATTTAAAATGGGAAATAAAAGGGTATAACCATGATATGATAAATAAACAATTTAAATGATCCAAACATCCATATTTAGAGAAATAAAATGATAAAAGAGACATGGTCAAGAAAGTGGAAATACTAAACAACCTTTCCTAATTTACAATTTTATATGATAAATGAAAAAAGAGTTTTATATATTTTGTACCTACCATTAAAAAAAGGAATATAAGAGAAAATATATTTATCTAATTATCTTAACCTAATCAGGTAGCAATTGTATTAAAACAAAACTGTGGTTGCACCTTACATCAATTAACATAATTCAAATGCAATGAGTATTATATCGAGGTATAAAACTACAAAAAAAAAAGAGTCTACTTAATCTACATTGTTTTGCATTTTTATTCACACAACTAATAATAATACAACTATAAATTCTAAAATATTGGTCTAGAAAAAATATTGATTGACAATACATAAAAATATAAAGTTTTTAATCAGAATGAAGCCCATGGTGGGCTATGTGCTTGATGTTTGCTTTTCTTCTAAATTTCTCTTCAAATTCCATCTTCCCACAATGTCATGCAATATATCTTCCTCCTTGGCAACTACCTTGAAATACCCAATTAAAACTTTTAGATGAGAAGTCATACAGTGCAAGCTTTGGGCTAGTATTAAGATCAACTAAAATTGCTTGTTATTTCTTGTTGTAAGTTTCTACATTTGTTTACCTTGGATGGACACATTTTCTTCCAAGTTTTAATTTCTAACAAGATAGGCTTCTAAATCAAAGAACACTCTATTGTTAAGGTGTGAGATTACCACTTAAGGATTGTTAGACTAATGCACAACCTTTCTTAGACATTTATGAATTTCTGCAATTTCATCCTGATCACATTAGCTAATATGGCAATGTCCCTCCATGATGAAAAAGGATAATTTCAATACTATATAAAGATGGTGAATACTAAATAGATACCACTTAGAATACCAAGAGTAAACATAACCAATAACCAAATAATCAATACAATACCAAAATTCCCAAAGCTCAATAAGCTTACATGATAAAATAGGTGGAATAAGATTAATATTGACTAAACAACATGAAATATACCATTGATAAGCTAATACAACAACCTTTGCATTAAAGGTAGTGAAAATTTGTTGGAAAAAAATGAGGCTCAACATGATCTGATAATAAGGCATAAGGAGGTTGTAGAACAAAATAGAGAGAATGAAAAAACATTGCCTTGGGAAGGCCAGAATAATCTTACACTCACTACAACAAAACCCTGTGAATAGCGTCCCTTTTTTCTTCCTTTTTTGCATATAGAGCCCATTTTTGGTGCTATTTGTGTCCATTTATAAAATATGGTGCAAAATTGATGCAAAGTTTGCACCATGTTTCTCACCAAGTCTTACACCAAGTTTAGCACCAGATATTGCAATAGGTTTTGCATCAAGTTTTACACCAGGTTTTACGCCAAGTTTTATACAAAGTTTTGTGTCATCCTTTGCACCATGTTTTGCATCAAGATTGACACCTAATTTTGTTTCACCAACTTTTGAATCATTTATTGCATCCACTTTTTGCGCCTACACTTGCATCAACTTTTTCATCATCTCTTGCATCCTCTTTTGCATCATTTTAAAAAAAAATTTTGCATCCATTTTTACATCATTTTTTGCCTCCCCTTTGCGTCAAGATTTGCATCAGGTTTTGTGTCGCATATTGTATCTACTTTTGCATCTAATTTTGTTGCATCAACTTTTGCATCATATTTTTCATCCATTGTTGCACCCATGTTTACGTCCACTTTTGCATCCCTTTTTGCATCTTATTTTTCATCTTCATTTGCTTATTTTTTTGCATCTATCATTACATCCACTTTTTTTGTGACACTATTTGTACCATGTTTTTTACTTACTATTGTACCCACGTTTGCTTCCAATTTTGCATCCATCTTCGCATCCACTTTTGCATCAAAATATTGCATCTATTTTTGCATCCACTTTTGTGTTGGGTTTTTCATCTCATTTTGTATCATCTTTTGCATCTATTTCCATTGCATCCATATTTTTCATCCAATTTTGTTTCCTCTTTTGCACCCATGTTTGTATCCACTTTTTCATCCCTTATTGCATCTTGTCTTGCATCCAAATTTGCATATTTTTTGTGTTTTTTATTACATCCACTTTTGTTGTGCCATATCTTGTGCCTGTCATTGAAACCCACATTTTCTTCCAATTTTGCATCCACATTTGCATCCTCTTTTGTGTCCAAGTTTGCATCAAATATTTTTTTTTTGTTTTTTGCATCCCATTTTGCATCTACTTTTACATCCACTTCTGATGTGTCCAATTTTGAATCTAATTTTGTCTCCACTATTTCACCCATGTTTGGTCCATGTTTACATCCATTTTTAATCCAATTTTGCCTCCTTTTTGCATCCAAGTTTGTGTCTTTTTTTTTGTTCATTGTTGTATCCACATTTATTTCACAACAATTCATGCTAAGTTTTATGCCTACTATTACACCCATGTTTTCTTCCACTTTTTCATCCATGTTTTCATCCTATTTTGTGTCCAAGTTTGCACCAACTATTTCATCTACTTTTCATCCACTTTTGTGTCAATTTTTTTGTCTTGTTTTGCATCTACTTATGTTGTGTCCACTCTTCATCCAATTTTGTGTCTATTGTTGCCCCCATCCTTTTTTTAACTTTTAAATATATTTTCCAACTCTCATATATTTTTTGCATTGATGATATTTCTTATGACATTAAAAATTATGAACAACTGATGACAATGTCAATAATTATGATGATGATGATAATCAAGATGATGACGATGACATGAATTGTGATTATTATGATAGTCAAAATGATGATAAAGATGATGGGGGTTATAAAGACAATGATGATGGAGATGTTAATGACCTTGGAAAATATTCCCAATTTTTAAATGTTTTCATGGTCATAATCATAATCATTATCTTTAGATTCATATTCCAAGTCATCATCATTTGATCATCATTATCATTATTTTCATCTTGGTAATCATCAACAACAATAATGGCATGAATGATGACTATGATTTTCATGACAAAGTTGACAACAATGATGATAGAAATCACATTAATTATGATGATGGGGATGATGAAAATTATAATGATGATGATAATGGTAGTGGTGATGATGATCATCGGTCATCTCTAAAAAATAAAGTTATCATTTCTCTTGCATATATCATGTGTCCTAACAACCCTTTTTGAGCACTCATAATATTTTTTGGGTTGATGGTATTTCTTACGACACCTATAGTTATGAACAATTGATGACAATGTCCATAATCATGATGATGATGATGATGACGGTGACATGAATGGTGATTATGATGATAATGCAATGATGAGATTGATGGTGGTGATGATGATGATAATGAAGATGATGACACTCCCTCTAAACTAGGGAGATACTCATAATGAGACAAAAAAGTACATTCAAGTTGAAATATTCATATAAGAAGGGATCTAGATTAATAAGCATCAGCAATGATTTAAATCATCATAGACAACATTGTCAAAATAGAAAGGCCTTGACTAACAAGTTATATATCTCCATTAGATCATAGCACAATGTTGGGAGGATAAAATTTGGACACCACTGCCTCTTTAGGCACTTACCGCACTAGGATGTTCATCAGGCATGTCCTCACATGATTATTTCCTAATCCACTATCATAATATTTGACACCAGGAAATGTCAATCCTCATAACTATTCTTATCTTGGATTAATGTACTTGACCTATGGTGGTTAGTCCTTGTCAAAGCACAAATTCTAAAAGAATATTGGTCCTATATGTTTATCTAATCCACCATCCTCCCTATTGGTTTCTTTAGTAGGCTTACGACTATTAGTCTCAGCCATAGTACATGACAAATGGATAATATGGTGTCAATTCTCACTCTCTCTCAACCAGGGAGGAGACATCCACAAGCATAAGCGTTTCTCAATAATACCCATCATTTTCATTGGGAATAACATCATTAACTTGTTTTCATCACATGACGCCTTTATGATTAAGCATTCATAGATTTGTGGCAAAATATTTCGCCTTTTTGTCATTTGTGATGAAAGAAAATCAAAAAGTGAAAGCCAAAATCATTAAATATACACATAATGATTTATCTAAGTCTAAACTCTAAGGTTAAAGTGAAAATTTATGTAAATATTATATCTATGAGTTGTTCAAAACTTATGAAAACCTTATTCCCTAAGTCCTATATATAAGAAAAATCAAAAGAAAGAAAAATAAGGCCCAAAGAATGGTAACTCATGTATTCACACCCTCTTTGGAAAACATATGAATATATACACTCGAACTCACACTTGATCACATGTTTGTGATGGTTAAATCATGAAGTCCTCTTTTCCCCTTTCATTTAAGCACCTAATTGAGGATCTAGGGAATTTTTATTGCCTAAGGGTTTCATGTCTACTCTTGGTTTACTTATGTCACACTACAGTCAATCATGTGATGAAGTGAAATAATTAAGTTTGTGGAGTTATTAGAATAGTGTATTAAGTTAGTCATGAGACACACATGTATTACATGTCATTGATCCACATGTGTGGGTTGGAGACTCATTTCTTGAGAAATTTAATGGATACTACTTTAGGGCCTTGATGGTATACCTTACAAAGTCTCTTGGTAAACATTGCGATTCATCCTTTC
>APFE030915780.1:0-36101 GCA_000404065.3 Pinus taeda
TGCTTTGATTTGCTTTCAGTTCATTTTTGTCAAATAGATTAGTCTCCTTTGAGCTAGCTTTCGTCCATCATTGATAAAGCTTCTTCTGTGAGCCTATAGAAGTTGGCTTGAGCCCTAGCGGACTTGTGCCAGCTGAACAAGTGACAGCAGCGACAAGAGCTAGTACTTGTGCATATAGCACCGCCGCTTCCAAGTTTGTACGAACTACCGGGTTGATAAAATTAAGAGACAGGAAGCCCCAGGAGTTGTAGCATTATTGCTACAATACTGGGGCTCACCAATAATGAGGCAATTTATTGCTAGGTCATTGTGGACGAAATTCAAGTGGTCTTGAAATCCTTCGCAAAAGATAAATGCCCAGGTCCAGATGGCTGAACAGTGGAAGTGTTCATACATTCCTTTGACTTGATGAGTTAGAATCTTCTGGACATGGTGGAGGAATCTCAAATTACTGGCCATATCTTTTGTGCTATCAATTCTACATTTCTTACTCTCATCCCTAAATCTTCACATCCCTCCTCCTTTCTGGCCTTCAGACCCATTTCACTGTGTAACATCACTTATAAATTGACCTCAAAAATGATAGTATGACTACTAACAGGGAGATAGTATACCCCATTGTTGAGATTCAAAGGGAGGCGGTTATGTTTTTTGAGAAATTTCTCTTAGTCTGGAATGGTGTTAACATTGAAGATCAATTGTGGGGGATTGAGGAATACCCCAACATGTTCTCAAAAGTTGATAATGAGGCAATTTATACCCCAACATGTTCTCAAAAGCTGATAATGACGCAATTTATCACCAAGTCACTATAGAGGAAAATCAAATGTTACTGAAATCCCTCGCGAAGGATAAATGCCCAGGTCAAGATGGCTAAACAATGGAATTGTTCATACATTTCTTTGACTTGATGAGTCATAATCTTTTGGACATGGTGGAGGAATCTCAAATTACTAGTCATATCTATGGTGCCATCAATTCTACATTTCTTGCTCTCATCCCTAAATCTCTGCATCCTTCCACCTTTCTGGACTTCAGGCCTATTTCCCTGTGTAACATCACCTATAAATTGACCTCAAAAGTGATAGTTGGGCGCATCAAGGCTTATCTCTCAGAACACATCACTCGTAAACAATTTGGCTTCTTGTCTAATCGTTTGATTAACAGCGCCATTGCCACTGCTCAAGAGTGTATACACTCCATTCACACTAAAAAGATGGATGCAATGGTCTTGAAATTAAATCTTCAGAAGGTTTACAATTACGTAGATTGTCCATTTCCCTAACTCATTCTTACTAAGGTGGTACTTGATGTTCACATCGTGGATTGGATCATGGCCTGTGTCACCTCGACCAATTTTGTTGTCTTAATAAATGGCTTTCCATCCACTTTCTTCCAGGTTGGCATATGATTAAGACAAGGTTGCTCTCTTTCACCTCTCATTTGCATCACTGTTATGGATGGCCTAAGTTTGAAGATCAAGAAGGCTAGAAGTCTTGGCACTTTCAGAGATCTCAATATGGCAAACAATGTGATGTCTCTCATCTGTTCTTTGTAGATGATGCTCTCACCTTTGGACTAGTCTCTAAAGCTCAATGGAATTCCCTTCATGCTATTACAAATAGGTATGGGGATGCCTCTGGGCTGATCGCTAATGGTAACAAGTCGTTTATTTTGTATTCTAATGGGGATCTTGGGGAGATAAAACATAGTGCCAAATTATTTGGAGCTGGGATTAACAAGTTGGATGGTGGCTTAAACTATTTGGGATATAATCTGAAGTAGAATAGTTATAAGATCAAAGACTGGTCATTTCTCCTGAATAAATTCCACCACACATTGGACAGATGGAATCATAGGTGGCTCTCTTTAGGAGGGAGATATACGCTCATCAAATCGATCCTTCAATAATTACCAATATATTGGTCTCATTTATTTTCCCTCCGAATGACTATTATAAAGAAGATTTGATCCATTATTTCATGTTTCTTATGGTCTGGTACTGGAGAGAAATAAATACCACTTAGTCTATTGGGAAGTGATTACTAGACACAAGGATTTCGGACGCTGGGAATTATTGGATATGAAGATTTTTGGATGGGCACTCATTGTTAAATCTTTTTGGAGAGCATTATTCGGTAACAGAATTTGGTAGGATATCATTAAGTTTAAATACCTAAGGAAGTTGGGTTTTGATATATTGGTTCAGAAGAGGCAGTATCAAAATCAAAAATGGATCTTACATATGGTGAAGTTTTCACAAGGTAAAGGGGTGGTTCCTGCAACTTCTTTAGTTTTGGAACAAATATTCTGATTGGCATTGACCAAATAGTTGTAGAAAGGCCATCAATTGAACTCCTGGATGACTATATAAACGAACTACACTCCAAGGGATTTATATTTCTACATCAGATTATCAAGAGGTGGAACAATCAATACCTAGTCTGGAAGGAAGTGCGGACATCGATATGGTCGGCCCACAATTAGTGATTTAGCAAGAATACATAATGGGTATTCAGCAAGCAAGTTTATACAAGAATGAGAGCGCTGATGATCTCACATGGTTTGGTAAAAATTAACTTGGCTCGATGGTGGTAGCAGAGGTCTACAGGTACATGGATGCTTCTAGTAGTTCAAATTCCATGGGAAAATTTAGTTCAAAGAATTTTGATACTTTGCAAACAGAACATGAATTAAGATCTGGTTTAGAAAGTTTGTGTCGTTCTGAATCATCATCTGGAAATTCTGCATGCACTGATAAAGAAGAACCTAATCCCACAGTGAACTAGAAATTACCTCCAGTTTCTCCTTCTGAAGTATATAGAGGTATTTCACCCTTTCATTTAAAGGCCCTCAACCAAATAAAGATCAGAGAACATGCTGTTCAAACTGAATTAAATCTCAATACTATGATGACTGTCTCGCTCCTTGAACCTTGCCATATTCAAGCAGCCCATAAACATGGTTACCAATATGTCCATCTGGGGATGGTGAGAGTAGGCCTAAATGCCTTACATAGAAAAGGACAAAAGGCATATGTTTTCTTGGCCTTCCTTGATAATTGAAGGACAATTTTCACCCAAGCCCTCATTGGAGGCATAGAAACCAGTCTGTCTGACGGCCCTGTACAGTATGATGTTTATCCTGATTTTTATGTTTCTCTTGATGATCCTCATATCCTGAAATGTTTAACTTTAGGTGTACAGACAAAAAGATATGAAAATTTTAAAACCAAATCCAAAAATTTGACTATTTTCTATATTACCTGTGTCCATTTTTATAATACAACAATTCCAGCAGTGTTGCATTCCCTTGACTCAGGTTCAGTGACATTAATTCAATATGACTCATCTTGCAAACTTGTTGCACCTATCTCAGTATCCAGAAGAGAATTCTGCCCTCCTGATGATTGGGTGACTAATTGGTCTAACCCTGCTCAAAGACCAATCTCTGCTGCTCAATATATAATTACTGAAGTTGATGGCCAGGTTATCACAAGGTTTCCTAGAGACCATACAGAAGAAAATAATAGACCCACTGTTACATCAATCCCTACCTCTGTCATCAGTGAATTACATCGAGTACAGCCGCAGAATCCGCCACAAATTGTAATTGACCCTGCAATCATTGAGTCATTAAGAAAATTGTTTACACAATCGTCACACCCTGTAAATCTAGTTTTTAGTTTGGTTTGTGATCACCCACATTGTACAAAAACATTCTGTCAATTTTCATCAGACCCTCCTACTCCCCATGGTGAATCTCCAAGCTCTCTGAGAATCAATATGATCAAGTTCACCTCGCCTTCTGAGTCTGAGTCATCTGTTGAACGATATAAACATGTTTCTTTTTTCAATCCTCAAGAAGAACTACTTGTACATACTGTATCTGGTTCTTCGCATTTTGGCCTAGGATATGTTGATGCTTCACCTATTCCTTCATATAGAAAAAAATCCTATTGATAAAATCCCAAATTCTATAGAGATCCATTCTGATTCTGAGATAATTGCCTTTCTAAAAATCTTCAAAGGAATTGGCCCATATAATCTAGAAGACAGTTAGAAGAAGAAAATGTTTACTTGGGATATTTATACTCATGAAAAAGAACACCTATATATGCAAGAGGTTCGCCTTTTGAAGAAAGAAGATAGGAAAAAATTCAGCTAGCAAAATAGTGAAAAACGGAAGGAATGGATGAAAGCAGAAAATCAATGGGTTTCATTTTATGAATGGTACTATCCTTCTGCAAATCAAATAGAGCAATCCTTGATAAAGAAATTTAGAAATCAAGCAAAACAGAAAAGGATCAAGGTTAGTGAGAAATTTGTAGAAGACAAGATGAAAGAAAATCCTATGATAATTCCTCCTCCTTTGAAAGCACCAGTCTTTCACTCCAAAATTTAGAGCATGCTAGCCAAGCCAAACATCCCCAGAACTCTGATATCTGTAAGGGAAAAAGGAGAGGAACTAATAAGAAATGTGTGTTCTCAGCTGCATGTAAATATGATGAGAACTGGGACTCCTGATAAGCACAAGTGGGAACTCCTTAATGGTTCTCTTTTTGGAACAGACACTGAATTCCCACCTTGGAAGAATTTTGTGATTAGAGGTCAAGATGGGAAAATGTACAAATTGCTTCCATCCCATCCTGAGGATTCTGCCCTAGCAGCTAAAGACTCCATTGCTGCTACAAATTGGACTAATCTAGCTCTCTCTAGTCTAGAAAAATTTGTAAAGACTAAATTTGACTCTGTAGACATTGCATGCTCTGAGATGAAAATGATGCTTGGAAGAGTACTACAGAAACAAGACTATAATATTGTTTGCCTGAATGACAGTATAAAGACTCTTTCTGAAAATGATCACACCATTGCACAAAGTCTCGACAAGATTTCTCTGCAGACAGAGAAAAATATTCATGAGGCAGCTATCGCCCATGGACAAGAAATTGTTAAAGTCAAGACAAACCTTGACATTGTAAAGAAACAGGTTTTGGAAGTTTCCAAAGGAGTAGATTCCCTGAAAAAGAAGCCTAGCACTGAAGCTTATAAATCTACTACCTTATTCTCAGATCCCAGAACCTCTGTTCCATATTCTATTACTCCTTCAATGGAAAGTCTCATTAAAGCCCCCAGCTCTATAAACTTTCCACCTCCTACTTCTACACATCCTTATTCACTCTTTGCAAATCCAAGTTTTTTCGGCCCCGTTCCTAATACTACTCCAAAGCCAAAAGAGTCTAAAGAAAACCTATAAAGGAAGTGCCTCCAGTTTCTTATTTGGAGAATCATCTAACCAAGAAGAAGATATTGATACCAGTCTGCATAAAATTGATCTCCCTCCAGAGTTGGAAGATCTAGAAATCTGTATCAATAACTTTTCTACTGAAGAAAAAGAACAATTTGGTATTGTGCGAACCGAAGAAACTCATGAACAGCAAGTTAATGCTACTTCCTCCAGATCCCGATGGGAAACCACATGGAATCCTGCTCCAGATCGCAGAGATCTCATGAAGTCAGAGTATCATAAGGATTGGTCTGCCAATTCCACTTATTCGTGGAACATTGACAATTGTACTGAAGCTGAAATTTTATTTGTCTTACATTCTATGCTTGTATGTTACAGAACATATTTGGCAGATGATATTGGCCCCATAAATGCAACAAGAAGAATCATTGGTGGTTTTAAAGGAACACTGGATTCCTAGTTAAAAGCAAAAACTATCAAAGATCCAAATCTCCTTCCATATTGGGAACAGTCTGTCATTCTTAATGAGGATGGTACCACATACATGGATGGAGTAACCCTTTGCCTGTAAATAACATGATAGGACAGCGTTTGTATGGAATTACTGTAAATTTCATAGGTTTTCCCCAAAATGACACTACCACCATTACTCTACTGGCCATGAAGCTGCATAACATGCAGCATTTTGATGAATATTTCAATGCGTTTCTCCACCGCTTACATACTTTGTCTCCTGACCTTATTCTTGAGCCAAAGTGGAAAGAAATTTTTGTAGCCTCCCTTCCTCAATGGGTTTCCTCTGCTATAATCAACAAACTGCCTGGAAAAATTAGGGACTACAAATTTGGTATTATTCGGCAAGCCGTTAAGGCTATTATTGTAGAATTATGTTCTCAAATGAAGATTTCCAGAGCTATCACAAATCCCAAGAACCCTCATGGTTATCAACAGCTCTGCAAGCAATGGCACCTTGGAAAGGCAGGTAATTCTGAGGGGTAGAAATGGAGAAAAAAGCATAAATTCTCCAAAAAGAATTCCCAGTCTTCCCAAGAAAACATTACAAGAAGAAGCCATACAAACAAACAAACAAAAAATTCTAAAGAAAAGGAAATGATATGTTATAACTACAATCAAAAAGGCCACACAACTCCTAATTGTCCTGAAAAGAAAAAAGATAAATCAAAGAAGAAAATGCAATATAGAAACAAAAAAGGAAATATTAATTTCTTTGATCTCCGAAGCTGTTGTGATGAGATTTTATCATCTATCTCAGATTCTGATGATGATTTAAATTATGTTTATTCTGATCATTCTTCTGATAAGGAGACTTGTAGAGATCCTCATTGTACAGAATGCAGAGAATGTGATTGCAGCGATCCAGATGTCTGCAAATGCAACGCGGTCAAAATGATGAAAACTGATAATGATGAAACAAGTCAAAATCTTTTCATTCAGATCCAGGCAGCCACTGATCCACAGATAAAAGAGATGTACAGGAACTTGCTAATGGATCATCTAAAAAATTTATCTTCAAATTCAAAGAAATCTCCAAATAAAGGGTATGTACCCCTTGCTGGCGTTTTTTCAGTAAATGCTTTAACCAAGCAGTTCCGAAATGAAGATTTTGGAGAAGATTTACCACAAACATTGCCTAGCATTCATCAGGCAATAAAAGAATTAAGAAGAACTATGAAAGAAAATAAAAGGCTTTGCATAGAAAATCACAGAGAATTGAGTGTTAAATTCATGAATGCATGTGCCTTTGGAGCCTCCACTTCTGAACAACCCCCAATATCAGGAAAAGTTGAGAATTGAACTTCTCATACTAATCCAGTATCCTCCTAGATCCACCAAAATGACAGTTTAGAAGAAGAAGGAGAAACAAATAGACCAAGTCTAGGGTGCAATATCTTAAATCGTGATGTTATGTACTGTGTGCGAATGAAAGTAAAGATCGGAGACCATTTTGAGTATTGGAAAATTCTCATGGATACTGGTTCTCGGTTAAATATAGTAAGTGACACAGTAGTAAGTATGCACCTCCGAAGACCGACATCTTGTCCAAAAGTTACCACAGCGAGTGGTGATATTCATACCAAGCATGAAGCAGACGTAGATGTGTTTCTTACAGAAGATACAGGAGTTCATCTAATTTGCCCTATTGTTCCAAGAATGGACTGTGCAATGTATCTTGGCACACCATTCTTCAAAAACTTCAGCAAACATGGAGCTAAGCTAGACAACGTCAGCAACAGGGATGGTTATTTTGTCAGCTTAGGAAACAAAGAAATCTTTTTCCCATTCATAAATTCAAATTCTCCAAATCGACTAAAGAGGATAGAAAGAATGGAGAATTTATTGGCAAAGATGGAAATGAGAAGGGAAATTTTAATGACAGAAAAACATCTGGACAATGGTAAGTATGCAAGAGAAATAGCAGACCTCACTGCTAAATTCAAAGAATGTTGTTCAGATGACCCCAATGCCTTTTGGCATGTGCATAAGTAGGAAGTAGAACTTCCACTTAAAAAGGATTTCAGCGGGAAATTGAGAAGATCTAAGGTTGTAGCAATGAATGAAGAGCAGCTCAAAATGTGCAAAGAAGAAATCCGAGATTTATTAAAGAAATGACTCGTCAGGAAAAGCAAGAGTCCTATTGCCTGCTTTGCATTCTATGTTAATAAACATGCAAAAGTAGCCAGAGGTAAGCCAAGGTTGGTCGTAAACTATAAACCCTTGAATGCAATTCTTGATTATGATGCATATCCTCTGCCAAAACCTTCTTCCATTCTTGCTCAGATATCCAAATAAAAAATCTTTTCCAAGTTTGATTTAAAATTTGGATTCTGGCAAGTCGGGATTAAGGAAGAAGACAAGTGGAAGACAACATTCTCTGTCCCTGAAGGACACTATGAATGGAATATCATGCCCTTTGGATCAATCAATTCTCCTTCAGCATTTCAGAGGATAATGGATGAAACTTTTGAAGTAATGGAAGAATTCCAGAAAAAGTATATAGATGATTTATTAATTCATTCTGATAATATCCCTGATCACATAAAACATTTGAAGATATTTTTGCGCAGAGTCAAAGAAATGGGTATTGTATTATCAGAATCAAAAATGAAATTATTTAGGCCAATGATCCATTTCTTGGGCTATAACATCCAATATGGATCATATAGCATAATCCAGAGGAGCCTAAATTTTGTGGATCACTTTCCAGAGGAAATTAAAGATAAAATTCAGTTGCAGAGATTTCTGGGAAGTCTGAATTATATTTCAAAATTTCTGAAGCATTGTGCACAGGAATGGAAGCTCTTAAATAAAAGACTTCAGAAAATTCCAATCCCTTGGAATGATGATTGTACTCAAGCAGTCAAAAGAATAAAAGAAATGGTTAGAAATATTGAGCGACTTTCTCCTATCAGAGAAGAATGGGAGAAAGTAATAATGACGGATGCTCACTATGAAGGTTGGGGAGCAGTGTTATGCCAAAAGAAACCCAGCAGCAAGAAAGAAATGGAAATTTGTTAGTATGCTTCTAGTATGTGGGCCAAGACCCAGCTAAACTGGTCCAGCTTGAAAAAGGAGCTAAGAGCAGTGTGTCTTGGAATATCAAAATTCAAAGATTTTGTTATATACACAAAGTTTACAGTCAGAACAGATTGTCAGGCTTTGAAGTATGCTATTCAAAAGTGTGATTTCGAAGACGCAGCGATACAAAATCCACTCAAACAATACTTGGCTCTGATACCATTTAACACAGGACCTTTTACAGATATTATTAAACACAGCAAGGTTGCGGAAAATTTTAACAGAATGACTTTATTCATATATGGATGCGATCATTACATAAGAAAATCCTTTTTCCTCAGATGGACTGCTGCAACATTTAGTAGATATGAGTTAGCCGGAGCATAACAAATCTACAAGCTACCTAGCATGCAAGCAGGCTAAGTCTAAAAGAATTGGACGAACCCGACAGCTAACAAACTGATCCGGCCACTTTAGGTTCATACCAGTGTCAAGCACTGATACGCAGGGTTCTCGAATCACCTAAGGACTTTGAACTTAGCTCGTGTTCCAAGCAGATCAGACAGAGTGTCCATAGATGCAGAGCAGGAGCGAAATTCAACTCAAACTCTAAGACTCTCAGTTCCCTTATTCCAGAATTTTTTCCCGAATGAGTCTTACTTCGCAACATTGATTTATTTATAACGCTGGAAGGGAACAAACATTCGTGAATGGACTTTGTACAGACTGATGACTCAACAGATAAAATGCAGTACTAAGGACGATAAATCTCAAAAGCTAGATTCGGGCATGAGAGGACTATCTCATGTTATCTCGTCCCTTCTCCTTTTACGGATAGCCAGTGGCATGTGGAAGACTGAATCTAGGACACAAATTGACATATGAAAGACATAAAGAAGAGATAAGCAGATCTCATTATTATGCTAAAAATTACATTGTGGATATTCCAAAACAAGGGAACCCACGAAAGCTTGTCCAACTCCAACGTCGGTTGGAAAGACTACACCTTAGAGTACAAAGTAATCTATCTGAGGATGAGAATAGTGTTGATAGTGGAATCTTTCAATCAGAAAATTATTGAAGTACTAGACACGAACCTCTTTCTCTGTTTCCCATACTTGAAGATTATGTCGGTCAAGTGGCTCCAAAAAACTGAGATTTAGGAAAGGATTCGTACTGGGATCAACTTGCTCATGGAAGCTATCATAATTTTCATTGTTGGAGATGCTCCTTACTTTATAGTGATTTGTCACGAACCATCGTACATGGCCACATCTTCGCATGCCTTGGAGAAAAGAAAGATCTTCAATATCAGCCATATTTTCCACAGATTTATATACTATTCCACTCATGTGGGCTCGGGGTTCACTGAATCCAGGGATCTTGAGCATGTGAAGAGAGTAGGGTTTTATCACAAGTGCTGATAATCTGTGTATTTTCCACCACTCCAAGAACCAATCTGGAGTAGGGTCGTCTTGCTCTAGTGCTTCCACTGTCATTCCTTCAAAATCAAAGTTGAACTGCATACAATAAAACAAGTTAGAAGCATAATTCTGTAAATTCATACCTTCAAAGAATGCATCTCTCTGCCTGTCTGTGTCATAGTTTTCCCTATGAAGGTGGTTGCCAAATCTTCTGAAGGTAATATGACAACTTTCAATGCAGTCTTCATCATCGTCCCTTTTTTGTAATACATACATTATACTACCAATGTGTTCCAGGAAGTCTAATGCTTCTATGGATTCATTATTCATTTCATCCTACATTGTTTCTGTCCATAAATAGGGAATCCCTATTCTATGCCTAATTTCTTTGATGGAAAACCATGATTCATCATGTACCATAAGTGGGGTTTCTAGCTCATATCTGACCCATCCTGTTGGAGTTTCAATTTCAACACTCTCCTCAATTCTTCTTATGAAGTTACAACTTAAAGATGAAATTGAGTGTGCTGACAAAAATTCTCGACTAAGCATATCAGCAAAACTATTTTTATCTCCAGAAATGAATTCAATATCAAAAGTGTATTGGCTTAATTGCATAACCCATCTAACCATTGCTGCATCTTCGAAATCACACTTTTGAATAACATAATTCAAAGCCTAACAATCTGTTCTGACTGTAAACTTTGTGTATATAACAAAATCTTTGAATTTTGATATTCCAAGACACACTGCTCTTAGCTCCTTTTTCAAGCTGGACCAGTTTAGCTGGTTCTTGGCCCACAGACCAGAAGCATACTAACAAATTTCCATTTCTTTCTTGCTGCTAGGGTTCTTTTGGCATAACACTGCCCCCCAACCTTTATAGCTAGCATCCGTCATTATTATTTTCTCCCATTCTTCTCTAATAGGAGAAAGTGGCTGAATATTTCTAATCTTTTCTTTTATTCTTTTGACTGCTTGAGTACAGTTATCATTCCAAGGGGTTGGAATTTTCCGAAGTCTTTTATTTAAGAGCTTCCTTTCCTGTGCACAATGCTTCAGAAATTTTGAAATATAATTCAGACTTCCCAGAAATCTCTGCCACTGAATTTTATCTTTAATTTCGTCTGGAAAGTGATCCACAAAATTTCAGCTCCTCTGGATTACGCTATATGATCCATATTGGATGTTATAGCCCAAGAAATCGATCATTGGCCTAAATAATTTCATTTTTTATTTTGGTCATACAATACCCATTTCTTTGACTCTGCGCAAAAATATCTTCAAATGTTTTATGTGATCAGGGATATTATCAGAATGAATTAATAAATCATCTATATACTTTTTTCAGGAATTATTCCATTCCTTCAAAAGTTTCATCCATTATCCTCTCAAATGCTGAAGGAGCATTAATTAATCCAAAGGGCATGATATTCCATTGATAGTGTCCTTCATGCACAGAGAACGTTGTCTTCCACTTGTCTTCTTCCTTAATCCCGACTTGACAGAATCCAGATTTTAAATCAAACTTGGAAAAGATTTTTGATTTGGATATCTGAGCAAGAATGGAAGAAGGTTTTCACAGAGGATATGCATCATAATCAAGAATTGCATTCAGAGGTTTATAGTTTACGACCAACCTTGGCTTACCTCTGGCTATTTCTGCATGTTTATTAACATAGAATGCCCTTTATCCCGACTTGACAGAATCCAGATTTTAAATCAAACTTGGAAAAGATTTTTGATTTGGATATCTGAGCAAGAATGGAAGAAGGTTTTCACAGAGGATATGCATCATAATCAAGAATTGCATTCAGAGGTTTATAGTTTACGACCAACCTTGGCTTACCTCTGGCTATTTCTGCATGTTTATTAACATAGAATGCAAAGCAGGCAATAGGACTCTTGCTTTTCCTGATGAGTCATTTCTTTAATAAATCTCGGATTTCTTCTTTGCACATTTTGAGCTGCTCTTCATTCATTGCTACAGCCTTAGATCTTCTCAATTTCCCGCTGAAATCCTTTTTAAGTGGAAGTTCTACTTCCTACTTATGCACATGCCAAAAGGCATTGGGGTCATCTGAACAACATTCTTTGAATTTAGCAGTGAGGTCTATTATTTCTCTTGCATACTTACCATTGTCCAGATGTTCTTCTGTCTTTAAAATTTCCCTTTTCATTTCCATATTTGTCAATAAATTCTCCATTCTTTCTATCCTCTTTAGTCGATTTGGAGAATTTGAATTTATGAATGGAAAAAAGATTTCTTTGTTTCCTAAGCTGACAAAATAACCATACCTGTCGCTGACGCTGTCTAGCTTAGCTCCATGTTTGCTGAAGTTTTGGAAGAATGGTGTGCCAAGATACATTGCACAGTGCATTCCTGGAACAATAGGGCAAATTAGATGAACTCATGTATCCCCTGTAAAAAACACATCTACGTCTGCTTCATGCTTGGTATGAATATCACCACTCGCTGTGGTAACTTTTGGACAAGATGTCGGTCTTCGGAGGTGCATACTTACTACTGTGTCACTCACTATATTTAACCGAGAACCAGTATCCATGAGAATTTTCCAATACTCAAAATGGTCTATGATCTTTACTTTCATTCGCACACAGTACATAACATCACGATTTAAGATATTGCACCCTAGACTTGGTCTATCTGTTTCTCCTTCTTCTTCTACACTATCATTTTGGTGGATCTGGGAGGATACCGAATTAGTATGAGAAGTCCAATTCTCAACTTTTCCTGATATTGGGGGCTGTTTAGAAGTGGAGGCTCCAAAGGCACATGCATTCATGAATTTAACACTCAATTCTCTGTGATTTTCTATGCAAAGCCTTTTATTTTCTTTCACAGTTCTTCTTAATTCTTTTATTGCCTGATGAATGCTATGCAATGTTTGTGGTAAATCTTCTCCAAAATCTTCATTTCGGAACTGCTTGGTTAAAGCATCCACTGAAAAAAGGCTGGCAAGGGGTACATACCCTTTATTTGGAGATTTCTTTGAATTTGCAGATAAATTTTTTAGATGATCCATCAGCAAGTCCCTGTACATCTCTTTTATCTGTGGATCAGTGGCTGCCTGCATCTGAATGAAAAGATTCTGACTTGTTTCATCATTATCAGTTTTCATCATTCTGACCGCGTTGCATTTGCAGACATCTGGATCGCTACAATCACATTCTCTGCATTCTGTACAATGAGGATCTCTACAAGTCTCCTTATCAGAAGAATGATCAGAATAAACATAATTTAAATCATCATCGGAATCTGACGTAGATGATAAAAGCTCATCACCACTGCTTGGGAGATCAAAGAAATTAATCTTTCCTTTTTTGTTTCTATATTGCATTTTCTTCTTTGATTTAACATTTTTTCTTTTCAGGACAATTTGGAGTTGTATGGCCTTTCTGATTGCAGTTATAACATATCATTTCCTTTTCTTTAGAAAACATTTTTGTGTGTTTGTATGGCTTCTTCTTGTAATGTTTTCTTGCTTTTAATTGGGAAGACTGGGAATTCTTTTTGGATAATTTATGTTTTTTTCTCCGTTTCTACCCCTCAGAATTCCCTGCCTTTCCAAGGTGACATCGCTTGCAGAGTTGTTGATAACCATGCGGTTTCTTGGGATATGTGGCAGCTCTAGCGATCTTCATTTGAGAACATAATTCTACAATAATAGCCTTAACGGCTTGCCGAATAATACCAAATTTGTAGTCCCCAATTTTTCCGGGCAGTTTGTTGATTATAGCAGAGGAAATCCATTGAGGAAGGGAGGCTACAAAATTTCTTTCCACTTTGGCTCAAGAATAAGGTCAAGAGACAAAGTATGTAAGCAGTGGAGAAACTCATTGAAATATTCATCAAAATGTTGCATGTTATGCAGCTTCATGGCCAGTAGAGTAATGGTGGTAATGTCATTGGTTATTTGGGGAAAACCTATGAAATTTACAGTAATTCCATACAAAAGTTGTCATATCATGTTATTTACAGGCAAATGGGTCACTGGATCCATGTATGTGGTACCATCCTCATTAAGAATGACAGATTGTTCCCAATATGGAAGGAGATTTGGATCTTTGATAGTTTCTGCTTTTAACCAGGAATCCAGTGTTCCTTCAAAACCTCCAATGATTCTTCTTGTTGCATTTATGGGGCCAATATCATCTACCAAATATGCTCTGTAACATACAAGCATAGAATGTAAGACAGAGAAAATTTCAACTTCAATACAATTGTCAATGTTCCACGAATAAGTGGAATCAGCAGACCAATCCTTATGATATTCTGACTTCATGAGATCTCTGCGATCTGGAGCAGGATTCCATGTGGTTTCCCATCGAGATCTGGAGGAAGTAGCATTAACTTGGTGTTCATGAGTTTCTTCGGCTGGCAGAATACCAAATTGTTCTTTTCCTTCAGTAGAAAAGTTATTGATACAGATTTCTAGATCTTCCAACTCTGGAGGGAGATCAATTTTATGCAAACTGGTATCAATATCTTCTTCTTGATTAGATGATTCTCCAAATAAGAAACTGGAGGCACTTCCTTTATAGGTTTCTTTAGACTCTTTTGGCTTTGGAGTAGTATTAGGAACGGGGCCGAAAAAACTTGGATTTGCAAAGAGTGAATAAGGATGTGTAGAAGTAGGAGGTGGAAAGTTTATAGCGCTGGGAGCTTTAATGAGACTTTCCACTGAAGGAATAATAGAATATGGAACAGAGGTTCTGGGATCTGAGAATAAGGTAGTAGATTTATAAGCTTCAGCGCTAGGCTTCTTTTCAGGGAATCTACTCCTTTGGAAACTTCCAAAACATGTTTCTTTACAATGTCAAGGCTTGTCTTGACTTTGACAATTTCTTGTCCATGGGCGACAGCTGCCTCATGAATCTTTTTCTCTGTCTGCAGAGAAATCTTGTCGAGACTTTGTGCAATGGTGTGATCATTTTCAGACAAAGTCTTTACACTGCCATTCAAGCAAACAAAGTTATAGTCTTGTTTCTGTAGTACTCTTCCAAGCATTATTTTCATCTCAGAGCATGCAGTGTCTACAGAGTAAAATCTAGTCTTTACAAATTTTTCTAGACTAGAGAGAGCTAGATTAGTCCAATTTGTAGCAGCGATGGAGTCTTTAGCTGCTAGAGCAGAATCATCAGGATGGGATGGAAGCAATTTGTACATTTTCCCATCTTGACCTCTAATCACAAAATTCTTCCAAGGTGGGAATTTAGTGTCTGTTTCAAAAAGAGAACCATCAAGGAGTTCCCACTTGTGCTTATCAGGTGTCTCAATTCTCATCATATTTACATGTCGCTGAGAACACACATTTCTTATTAGTTCCTCTCCTTTTTCCCTTACAGATATCAGAGTTCTGGGGATGTTTGGCTTGGCTAGCATGCTCTGAATTTTGGAGTGAAACATTGGTGCTTTCAAAGGAGGAGGAATTATTACAGGATTTTCTTTCATCTTGTCTTCTACAAATTTCTCACCATCCTTGATCCTTTTCTGTTTTGCTTGATTTCTAAATTGCTTTATCAAGGATTGCTCTATTTGATTTGCAGAAGGATAGTACCATTCATAAAATGAAACCCATTGATTTTCTGCTTTCATCCATTCCTTCCATTTTTCACTATTTTGCTCGCTGAATTTTTTCCTATTCAAAAGGCGAACCTCTTGCATATATAGGTGTTCTTTTTCATTTGTATAAATATCCCAAGTAAACATTTTCTTCTTCTAACTGTCTTCTGGATTATATGGGCCAATTCCTTTGAAGATTTTTAGAAAGGCAATTATCTCAGAATCAGAATGGATCTCTATAGAATTTGGGATTTTATCAATAGGATTTTTTCTATATGAAGGAATAGGTGAAGCATCAACATATCCCGGGCCAAAATGCGAAGAACCAGATACAGTATGTACAAGTAGTTCTTCTTGAGGATTGAAAAAAGAAACATGTTTATATTGTTCAACAGATGACTCAGACTCAGAAGGCGAGGTGAACTTGATCATATTGATTCTCAGAGAGCTTGGAGATTCACCATGGGGAGTAGGAGGGTCTGATGAAAATTGACAGAATGTTTTTGTACAATGTGGGTGATCACAAACCGAACTAAAAACTGGATTTACAAGGGGTGACAGTTGTGTAAACAATTTTCTTAATGACTCAATGACTGCAGGGTCAATTACAATTTGTGGCGGATTATGCGGCTGTACTCGATGTAATTCACTGATGACAGAGGTAGGGATTGATGTAACAGTGGGTCTGCTATTTTCTTCTGTCTGGTCTCTAGGAAACCTTGTGATAACCTGGCCATCAACTTCAGTAATTATATATTGAGCAGCAGAGATTGGTCTTTGAGCAGGGTTAGACCAATCAGTCACCCAATCATCAAGAGGGCAGAATTCTCTTCTGGATACTGAGATAGGTGCAACAAGTTTGCAAGATGAGTCATATTGAATTAATGTCACTGAACCTGAGTCAAGGGAATGCAACACTGTTGGAATTGTTGTATTATAAAACCGGACACAGGTAATATAGAAAATAGTCAAATTTTTGGATTTGGCTTTAAAATTTTCATATCCTTTTGTCTGTACACCTAAAGTTAAACATTTCAGGATACGAGGATCATCAAGAGAAACAGAAAAATCAGGATAAACATCATACTGTACAGAGCCATCAAACACACTGGTTTCTATGCCTCCAATGAGGACTTGGGTGAACACTGTCCATCGATTATCAAGTAAGGCCGAGAACACATATGCCTTTTGTCCTTTTCTATGTAAGGCATTGAAGCCTACTCTCACCATCCCCAGATGGACATACTGGTAACCATGTTTACGAGCTGCTTGAATATGGCGAGGTTCAAGGAGCGAGACAGTCATCATAGTATTGAGATTTAATTCAGTTTGAACAGCATGTTCTCTGATCTTTATTTCGCTGAGGGCCTTTAAATGAAAGGGTGAAATACCTCTATATACTTCAGAAGAAGAAACTGGAGGTAATTTCCAGTTCACTGTGTGATTAGGTTCTTCTTTATCAATGCACGCAGAATTTCCAGATGATGATTCAGAACAACACAAACTTTCTAAACCAGATCTTAATTCATGTTCTATTTGCAAAGTATCAAAATGCTTTGAACCAAATTTTCCCATGGAATTTGAACTACTAGAAGCATCCATGATTTCCAAAAAGGTGATATGATAAATACCCATTCAAGGCTTGCAGAATGATAGCAGGAAGAATTGTTGTTTTCTTTTGCAGGAGATATTGCGGCTTCCTCACGTACCGAAGTACGAATTCTTGTCCAACGTCTTCAACACCTTCAACACCAATCACACGGCAACACAGGTTACAAACACTATTCAGGACTCAAGCAAATTTGCGATCCACTTGGACAATACCTCACATACAAAATCCACTCAAACAATACTTGGCTCTGATACCATTTAACACAGGGCCTTTTACAGATATTATTAAACACAAGGTTGCGGAAAATTTTAACAGAATGACTTTATTTATATATAGATGCGATCATTACATAAGAAAATCCTTTTTCCTCAGATGGACTGCTACAGCGTTTAGTAGCTGAGTTAGCCGAAGCATAACAAATCTACAGGCTACCTGACATGCAAGCAGGCTGAGTCTAAAAGAATTGGACGAACCACATTATATGTTCCTATTTTTCATTGTCAAACATTTATTGGTTTAGAACTACCTGGAAAGAGCTTTGTACCTATAAAGATTATCCTCTTCAGATGGTTCGTCTGATACAACAAGATATTGACTTGGGATTACTTCAACAAAAGAGACCACCAAGGTCCATGTTGGTGTCCTCCTTGTACTAATTCCCTGGAATTTGTCCTTCATTTCTACAGTGCTCGGTGTCTTTGCAGGTTTGGAGTGTGGCCCTCCGGATGTTAAACATCTCGTTTAGAAGCTTCAACACAATGGAACATTGTCTTAGTTTGTGGACCTTTGGACAAGGACAACGAAAGAATCTACCTTTCTATATCTTATGGGAGCTATGTAGTTCTAGGAAAAATCGAATTTTAGATGATATCCCTGTCAATATTGCTTGCATATGTTTCAAGATCCTGGCTTGGGTAGATGCACAGGTGGGTAAGGGTGAGATGGATCAAAGGATTAAGACGTGGGTACCTCATATTCAAACTCTTTTTCCAACAGGTATGTTTGATGGGCCTACACAAGCAGGGAAGTGTGGTTGTGGAGCTTAGATCCAGATTTCTCTTCGTTTCCATTTCAAACTCTTTTGGCATGGTGGCAATGGAACCAATACTAGTGCTCAAATTATGGCACTCTAGGGGCTTCTATGGTTCGCTAAAACAAAACTAATACAACACATTCATATATATGGTGATTCAAGGTCACTCATTGATGTCATCCAGGGACCTCTCAAAATTTGCACCACCTCATCTCCAATATTGGTTGGGTCATATTTTTATTCTTAAACAAGTATTTCAGAGTACTACTTTTCAACATATATAACAAGAGGCGAACATGGTGGCAGATGGTCTTTCCAGAGAAGGTCTCCACAATCCTGTCAGGCTCATACATTTTAGCTTTTCTGAGGATGGCCCAATGAGGGAGGAAGGCATAATAATCCTTAACTGAGTAAATATTAGTTATCACTATTTTTATCAAATCAATGTTTTGTGGACACTAGCCTAATGTTTTGTAGTATAATTTAATTATAATCTATATTAAGGCGCTGATATAGTCATTTTTTGCCTCTCATCCGTGGTATACACTCTCTCCAACTTTTGAACGGGGTACACTGATGAATTATGAAACATGTAATGATCGCTATATTTTCATATATAAAAATCATTGTTTTTTTCTTTTGAAAAAAAGAGAGCATTATGGCTCAATTTTTTAGAATTATTATGTCGAGCTTGATCCTACAAATAGATGTCATTACAAAACCATGTCTAAAAGCGTATATCTTAGGAAACCTATGACAATCTTACAAAACTTCTATGCTCCTCGATTTAATGGTTTGTAATGAGTGAAGTCACGTGTTTATACAACAAAAAGGTGCAAGTCCATAATTTATGTAATGGTTGCAAAGTTAACCATGAAACTAACAAACTCTAAAATAACTTACAGATCTATTGATTTTTGTGAGTGTTATAATCTGTATAAATTTGTGAGTGTCAATTCATTCAAGTCTAAATGTGTTTGGGGAAAGTTATCCTTGGTTCACCATGCGCAATCTTGAGTCTTAGTTTCACACCCCCACCATTTCCTTGGGAGGACCAAGCCCTCCTCGCTTGGTTCATCTCTCCTCATTGAGCAGCGAAAGTAGTGGCATGTTGGTTAAAAACAATGATTATGGGGATCTCTCTTGCACTTCATGCTCTCTCAGGACAAGGCACTCCTTAAATCTTTATGGACAGTATGGCACCTATTGCTTGGAAGAGTTCTTGCTTTCATTTGTGATTATTTCTCTCTGATATCATTCAGATTTTGGGTCAAGCCAAGCCTCCTTGAGCTTCGACCACCTCAAGTATCTCGTTACACTTTCTTTTTTATCATTGTTGGATATATGATTTTATTGGTTTTTGCCCAACATACTTTTAAAGGCTAGTTTCTCTTACTTCTCTTGAGGCCTTCTCCCTAAAGTGAACACCCGCTCTCTTCAACTTTGGGTGGAGTTGTCTTTGCTACTATTCTCTAAAAATTTATGCCTACCATTGCTCCCTTGTGTTGTTGGTTGTCCCCTTGCTCTCGATTTGCTTCCTCTAGGGTTCCCTTCTCCCTTTTGGTCCATTCCTACAACCTTTCTCCCAATGTCTAGGCAAAGGGCTCACTCCCACCGAGGAGTGTTGTTGGTTGTCCCCTTGCTCTCGTTTTTCTTCCTCTAGGGTTCCCTTCTCCCTTTTGGTCCATTCCTACAAACTTTCTCCCAATGCCTAGGCAAAGGGCTCACTCCCACCGACGAGATGGTGGTAGAGGAGACTTTAGTAACATTCAAGCTTACACCAAAGTGCAATCTTCAACCGGATTATACTACTCTCAAGCCCCTCCAAAAATCATACAACAAATACATGCAATTAAGGAGAAAATTACCTTTGATAGAAGACACCATTCTAATTACGAGGTTCTAGCTTTTGCACTGATTAGGTGTTTGATATGGACAAAACTTAACGAAGGAAAAAACAAATATCTCCACACTATTGATCTTTATTGGCATTTAAAATCACTAATTGGGAAAGCTTTGTTAGACAAGAATGAAACCAAAGATAAGCTCCTCTCCAAATTTAAGGATCACAATTGTTGTTTCAAGACATAGATGATCATATAGCCTATTTAGAGAATACTATTATGCGTGGCCAGGGACCAAAGCCCTCTGAAAGTTCGAGAATCCTGAGCACATAAATGTCTCCACCTTGTCTTGATAGCTTACATGTTTTCAGTAATGATGATAGTTATTGGTTTTATGTTTTCGGTTCTTAGTTTTGTTATCCTGGACACTGAGTATATGTTAGTTGTTGGTATTTGCTATATGGTTGTCGAGCCATGGTTTTTGGAGTCTATGTACTATCATGGTGGACATGTTTATATTTATTTGTTTTGGGGGACAAAACCTATGTTGTCTTACCTTTAGTCTAGTTTCCAATCTAACAAATCAAGGTAAACAACAAAGCTATATTATTTGTACTCTTATGTGTGATCAATAGAAAAACTCAACTTACCAAATGTTGATCTATCAAAAATACTACAAAGATGTCTCTTGGTCTATCAAAAATACTACAAAAACACATCATTGAAAATGAAGTGATAGATAAACCAAAATTATTATTCAAGAAAATAAACCTTAAAACATATGTTAATTACAAAATCTCACAAAATCCTAAAAAAATACCTCATTGAAGATAAAACATAAAGTAATAGATAAACCAGAATTATGATTTTAAGAAAATTCACCTTAAAACATATGTTAATCACAAACTCTTACAAAATTACCTCAATGAAAATGAAGTGGTAGATAAACCAAAATTATGATTCAAGAAAATACACCTTAAAATATGTCAATCGCAAAAGAATGTTGTGATAGATAAACCAAAATTATGATTCAAGAATACATAGGATTGCAATGTCCATTACAAAGTGAGCACTAATTAATGCATGGATAATGTTAACCTTATAATTCCTACCTTCATCATTAATGGAGGATTGGTGGATTGGTGAATATCAAGCAACATACAATTTATCAAATTACCCCCTTAAAAAGGATCTAATAAATTAATAATTATTTTATTTTAATTAGTGTCTTCTTCAATTCTTCTCCGCTAGCTTCTTCACCAACCAAACACACCCAATTAGATGAAAAAAAGACATACAAGCTATAGAATGATAAACTTTTGATAACGTCTCATTAAATTAATAGATAAGGATTAATATATAAAAATCCTTTATATGGGAAAATATACCAACACAGAGTTGAAAGTAGGAACAGATTTAACACACTGATTGATCAATATCAAAATATTTTTAAAATAAAGCATAGAACACTCCATTTTTATATTTAAAATTAAAAATGGATGTTAAGTCGAACACTTTATAACAATCAACGCTTTTTTATTCCCACAAAATGTGACTTGATCAATGCTTACCAATAAAAATGTTGGAAACGGCATTGATAAAACCATTTGTTAGGCCAAATATAATACTGCCACATATCTTATGGAGTCTTACAATCTAGTGCTTTTCAAATCATCTCATTTCAAATCTACACAAACAGTAGAATAGCCTTCCACCTATAATACTCATTAACATTGGCTGAGCATTATCTAATAATGTTCCTTTCATTCTCTAAGCTGGGGTGTAAGT
Source organism: Pinus taeda (assembly GCA_000404065.3). NCBI lineage: Eukaryota > Viridiplantae > Streptophyta > Pinopsida > Pinales > Pinaceae > Pinus > Pinus taeda. The sequence continues at coordinate 22,073 of APFE030915780.1, forward strand.
TTTGGTTAAAGAAATTTGTGGTTACTTTCACTAACGAAGTCTAGTGCTCCAAGAGAAAAAAAAAATCCTTGCACCTATTCCCAAGAGTTCATGATTCACATTGGTTTCACAGTGCATCCACTTTAAATATAATCCTTGTCACAATTTCACATCTTACTCGTTGCATAATTCACATTGGTTTCACAGTGCATCCACTTTAAATCTAATCCCTGTGACAATTTCACATCTCACTCGTTGCATAATTCACATTGGTTTGCTTCATGTCAACTGTCCTCATCTTTGAAAATTGTGAAGCATGTCAACTGTCCTCATATTTGAAGCTTTCCAATCACACCAGTAGCTGCCACTAGTATACATTCATCATCTGCTACATTTTCAAGTTTATACAAATTACTAACCCTGATGCCTTTAACAACCCACCATTGCTAATTAGTAATTAGACATAAAGAATACTTTAGCATTAAAAAGAACCTACAGAACAGTATAGCTTTTATAGGTTCCATTGCATCCAGCAAAAGGGAAAGTTGTTTCCATGAGTTGAGTAAAATTCGCATTTTAATTTGATTCGCTTTCACATTACTTTTCCCGTACACTTTTTCCTACAATCCTTGTCTAGATGTCGACTTAATATGACAAAATGATTGCATTTTACATTCTTGTGAGATTGTAACTGCCAATACTAAATTCTCAATTCATTGTATGTGTTGCATTTGATATCCATTCTTTCACTTTGTATGTATTGGACTATCTGGGAGGATTATAATTTTATATTCCTTCTCATATTTGGACCCAGCATCTGCTAGTTGCTCAATGACATCGGCCAACATGCTCTCTGCTAGCATTTTTACTTGAAAACTTAATGGGCCAATCTTTGTTCTCATAGGAAGTTTTCAATCTGTCATATGCTTCTTTTGCCCTTTTACTGGAGCTACATTCGAATTTTCAATATTCAGTACAGTAGTTGCATGGGCTTTTCACTTCTTAACCTTTCAGTTTCTACAACATCTTGTGGTGGTAAAGGCTTGGGCTTAGTACTACTGTCAATGCTCCATGACCCATTTTCCTTGGTGGTAAAGGCTTGGGCTTAGTACTACTGTCAATGCTCCATGACCCATTTTCCTTGAGCAACATTGACAGCTTGTGGCTTCATAAGCTGAAAGCATCACCTCAACATTGACAGCTTGTGGCTTCATAAGCTGAAAGCATCACCTCCAAAAAGCTACAGCAGACTTGTATGAGTTGGACATACTTCCAACCATAGATGCTCACTCATCCATACTTCCAACCATATAGATGCTCACTCATCCAAAAGAAAGATAAAAGGAGAAATTGATGTTAATGTTGCTAATGTTGCTACCACCACTGTAGTGGAAGCATGGTCAGCATATGCACTGATATGATGTAAAAATGAAGACATGAAAAACAAAAACATGAATACTGAAGGACAAGAGTTTAAAAATGGATAACACTAAACACACACTCATTTTTTATTAATTCAGAATCACAGATTTATACATTAAATAAATGTAACTCATTCCATCTTAGATCTCATTGATTGATCACACTGACTCCTCAAATCAAATTGACTGTTGAGACCTTATTACTTAGATCCAATAACTTAGATCCAATAGAGATCTTATTCTGATTAACTAGATGAAAGAAATAGGAAAATTCTTACAAATTCCATGAAAAGTGGAGGTTATAAGCAGGAGATTCCAACATACTAGAGGGCATTTTAAAAAACACAATCAACTAAACTCACTTGGGTTTAGGGCCTGTTGCAAGAGATGTTGGTTCAGCACCCTGGAGCAGAAGGATTACTATTTGTCATCCATCATATAAGAGCATTAGCTAGCAGGAGCACTGATAAGTTGCAATGGCTAGAAAAAAATATGGGGACCATCCATAGGTTGGAATGGCTAGAATCAAAAGGAAGAAGAAAGAGTTGTGTTAACTATTTGTGGAGACATTAGAATCACTTCAACCAAAAATGTTTGTTGAAATCACAGATGCAATCCTGTCAAATAAGTATACCAGTTGATGATTCACACTGTGTGGCCATAGGAGGAAACACTGCTGCTTTTGAAAATGACCCCACATGTGGGTTGGTTGGTTGAAGGCATAGGCATCTGACCCCTTTGAAAGTGTACATGTACGATCGACAAACAGTCTTAATATCATGATTCGGTCGAGGAAGTTTACAAAGCTAGTGCTGCCAATTGAGACTGCATACAGAAAGCCCACAGGCAAACTATATTATATCAGTCCTTTAAAACTCCCATTCTCCCAGACAACTATACAGTGAGATACAGACTTTGTAACATCACAAATTTGACAATTCCCATTGACTCGTAAGCAATTAAATGATTTGAAATTTTACAAGTGTGTAATCAATGATTGTACAATATAGATTACATCCATCTTGACCAGTTTTAAAGCAAAATGGAAATGGAGGGTCAGGCAGAGGCCTCCGTGAACTATTACACATGGAAAAGCATCCTACCTTTGATTGATCAGAGTTCGAAGCCTAGCAGCTTTGAAGGCAGGAAATGTGAGCTTGTCACGGAAGAGAGGATTGGCTTCTATTAATTTCTTGAGCTCCATAATCATAATATTCCTGGCCGATTTTGCATCCCCATATTTAGACAGCTGCTCATTTTCCCTACACATGCCACAACCTAACTCACTCCTACCATGCAGTACTTATAAACCTAATAACACACAAACAACAGAGAGAAAATTATATATCTTACCTGAGGTTGTCCAGGGTAAGAAGTTGTGTAACTTCTTTGAACAGCTCTTCATTGAATGAAGAAAAGACTTTCAGGTCTTTTGTCAGTATCTCCACAGCTCTCTCCCTATCTTGCCTGCAAGTACCCAAATGATAACATTTAGTTTTCAGCACACCATTGATAAAAACTAGCCATATATATTTTTTTGATGATAAAAGAATATTGCTATGAAGGAAAAAAAAACCATTACTTGTCTAGAGCTTCTAAATATTTCTGTTTTCTGATCTCAAAGAAAATTTTCATGGAATAACGGTTGTCATCCACTTTTGTGAATCCTGACAGGTATTTCTCCACCTCTTCCCACTCTCCTGCCCTCACTTGATCTTCAAAGTATTTCATGTTGAAGAAAAACCCCGATTCCTGCTCCAACCTATTATATTATCATGCACACCCGTACCATAGCATCATAAGAATCTCATTTACAGGATACCCTTCAACATAAAACAACAAAACAATACCAAAAAAGGAGGATCTGAGAAACTAATTTACTTGTGCACAGTCTCTTTAAACTTCTCCTCGTCCAGAAACTGCAAGATAAGGAAAACGAGCTCCCTGCTCAAAGAGCTCATGGCTCCCCAAACCTCTGCAACTCACCCCCTGTTCCTGCAAAAGCCAGACCTGTACACACACCAAACCCTAATCTTTTCCCTGCTCCCTGCTGTTCTTTGAAGTCAAATAAAACCTAAAAATAAGCAATGTTTTTGAATACTAAACAAATAGACGAGAGTTTGTGTTTGCCCCCTTCCTCCTTCAATGGGAAAATGTCTGGAAATGGAAAGAGAAACAGAAACCCAGTCTGACCAGGAGTCTCCTCCTATAGACTGCTGAAAGAATCTGCACGAGAACACTTAGTCACACTTTTATCCATTCCCCCCAGACCTACAGGCCGATCTCTGATGCGTGCACGCTTCCCCAGGGGTAGGACCTCAGTATCTTATAAAATAAATAACGACCCATATGTCGGTTTTGCCACTGCCAGCGCACCCACCTCTGTTCTGTCCTCCTCATCACATGCAAACCTATGCCTATAACAGACAGATCTACACGTTACCATGGTTCATGGATGTACACAATTATTATGCTGCTAAACACAAACATCTTACTCTGAACATGCCCTAGATAATATATTAATGGTTATTAGTCATGAATCTAGAGATCTGTACAGTTTATTTAGGATAAGCTAAATTTGATTATATTGGTTGCTGTGGTGGATGCTCAAAACGCAGATTCTTCACTCCCGCTTTGTTGTGGTGGATACTCGAAAAGCAGATTCCCCACCCCCGCCTTGACAGTAAGAGTCGCTTTGCTAAAACTGTGAGTCTCTTGCTTTGCTAAATCCATATGATCTTAGTATATCGACCCAAGGCGGAGAGTCTCGCTTTACTAAAACCATAGGATCTTACCATATCGACTTGCAAGTAGTTTACGCAGAGAGTCTCGCTTTGCTAAAACCATAGGATCTTAGCATATCGATTTGCAAGTAGTTGGATGTGCTAAAACCATAGAATCTTAGCATATCGACTTGCAAGTAGTTGGATGTACTCTTGGTGTTATAGTGGCCGCTATGAGGATTGATCCTGGGTCTCCCATAGATTAGAATTGGTAAAAAAATGAATTTAAAGATTTAGTAATACTATAGTTTAATTTAAATATAGTTTAATTATATTAAAAAATAATAAAAATAAAAATATAGGTTTATATTTTTATAGGTGGGAAAATTTATTATAATTTATTTGTGAAACCAATAGTGAGGATAGATCTTTGGATATTATTTGAGAATGAAACTTTGACTCATCATCGAAGAATCGGTTGGTGGTCTGTAAGGGAGCAGGTTTTCACTCCTACCAGCTGCTTCTAAGTCTTGGATTGTTAACATGTTTCTTGAAGTCCAAGGAAGATGAGTTTTTAGCCAAGAAGAAGCACTTTTAAAGCATACTCCATGCCCAATATATGTTTATATTAACATATATACACTTCAATATATATATTTATTTTATATATATATAATATTAATTTTTTTAGGTTTTTAAAATAATAATAAGTTATTTTAAATTGAAAATAAGAAGAAAAATTATAATTCATGGAATAATAATAATTAAAAAATGGAAATTACTATAAAATCCATAATAAAACTTCAACCAATACTTTACAAATAAATAAATTTAAATAATTCCCAATATTAAATTATAAATAATGAAAATAAATTTTTTATAAAACAAACTAATACTTATTAAAATAAAAATTTTATAATTTTTTATTATTTAAAATATGATTTTAGATATAAAAACATAAAAAAACTATATCAACTCAGAGAAAAACATTTAAACTATATCAACTCAAACTTATAATTTCATTAACTCTCATGTATTTGCATACATCTATCATAAATATATATACAATTTTTTTAAGTAATTTAACATTTTAGGTATTGGCTATTTTTTTAATATTTTTACCTATCTTTAAAGCAGTTGTCTATAATGCGACTTTTTGGAAGCTTTTCCGGTGGGTTTTTCTAGTCAAAATCCGGCAGCAATTTATTGGAATCGCAAGTTTGATAGCTAGTTTTTGCACAATCAAAGCGTTACAGGTGCTGAATCCAAATCAAATCAAGATTTAACCTCAATTTCTTCCAACAGATTCCACCATCGAAATCTCCAAAAAATCGGATTATAAACAATTACAAATTTGAAATATGTAATTTAGAGAATCCAAATACACAGTCAGAAATATGCGGAAGTTTTTCAATGCTGACCGACTTCATACAACTACCCAGCAGCACAATGATGTGGTCCTCCTGTACGTGGAAAACTATTACCTGTCACTTGCATGACCGGACAACGAGATCCGATGTGGATTCCGACCCACTAGTCCATCCCGCTTTACTGGTGCGAAGTAGCTGTAAATGTCCTGGCGCCACAGTACCCGATAAGTCCAGTGTCATTCTGAATAAGTAGAGGTACCTATCAACTGTCCCTGTCAATGCCCATCACATGGACGAGAACACCGGCTCTGACTTTCCAATTGGGAATATGCGCCAATCTTTTAACCTGGACATCAATAACAACGCCGAAACCGTGAAGGGGACAAGTCGCAAAATGAAGTCCGTGGCCGGTTCCGTACAATTGATGCCGGCGACAAAAGGTGTCGCCGGAATATTCGAGGTCACACAAGTGGGACATGAGACATGGGACCGGAGGAGTGTGAAGGTTAGTCCATTTCCCAAGATTCGTAGCAGAGAGGACCACCAGCCATCACATCACATCACATCGCATTGATGTGGGCCACAGATTGGACATGTGCAGGACTGGACAGCAGCGCATCTCGTGGACCGGTCATCAAGATATTAATGGTAACGCAACGCTAGATCGAAAGATGGAGTCGTGCCAGCTAATATTATTTATTCTCTGCAACCTTTCTCCACCATGGTACAACAGTGAAGTGAGAGCTCCGTTTTCTATTCTCGTTAGAAATAAATTTTTACGCTGTCCTTTTCTTTAAGTTAATTTTATGAATTTGTTAAAATCTCAAAATACAAACAAAAAAAAATCAAAGTGCAGAATCTGTATATATTTAATAAAAAATGTGTTTTAATTCAATCTTCATAATTCAAATTACAAATTATGTTTTCAAAACAATTGCATAGTAGTTGGGTCTAAATTAACTCAAAATCATTTAATCGATCTTCCCAATTTCAGTTCGAAAAGTAATTATAGAAATTTGGTAGATTCAAAGCGCAAAATTGGTATATATTTTTAAAAAAAAATGTGTTTTGAGGTTTGGGGGTGTAACATTTCTAGAGAATTTTGGAGAAATTTTGAACAAATCCAGAAGCGTTTAGAACATATAACCTCAAAATTAAAAGCAACACATCCTATCATATTCTCCTTATAGAAGTGGGTTTTTCCCCTATCGAGAGCCTAGCTATGACTAGGCTTCTATTGTACAAGCACAAACTCAATAACATAAGAGACCATGGACTTCCTAAGCTAGCTTTAAATTCCAGCCAAAACCACCTAAGGCTCAAACGAGGTTGGTATAAAGACACCAGGGCCTGGTTAAACCATTGGGAGATCAACCAGAATGTTGCATTGCAAAACATTAATAACTTTAAAAATATTGTTACTTCTAAGTTCAAAGAAAAATGTGGTGTGAGAAAGATTTAGCAGCTAAAAGAAAATTAAGATATTATAAGGAGGTCATCAACCCCACCGTTGAAGATCAAAAGTATCTCTATGTTTTAACTAGCTCAAAGAAGAAAATTAATATAGCCAAGATTAGAATGAACTCTCATGAGCTCCATAGTGAAACGGGTAGTTGGGCAGTTCCTAAAACACCATGGATGGAAAGGTTTTGCCATCTCTGTGAGAATACGAACATCATGCCCCATGTACAACCACATTAGATCTCAGTTTCAAAATTTTTGTTGCAATATTGACCTTCCTAGCCTTTTAGGTTGTCAAAATTATAGTGAGCTCAAGAGGCTTCTCTCCAAGCTTTTTGAGCATAGGAATAAAATCTTAAATCAAACTAAATAATTCATTTCTTTAGGTCCAATAGACCAAAGTTTGGTCTCAGTGGACGTTAACCATCATCATCATCAGCTTAAATTTTATTTAGGCAAACAATCAATTATAATTAATTGAATCAAAATTATTTAACTTATCAACTTAGTTTATACATGTATGAAATTTTTCAAAATTTAATTATAAAATATAGAAATACTTCTAAAATCTGAATTTTAATTATATAAAAGGTTAAGACGGAGTGACGTCCATCACTATTAAGAAATTTTAGAATAAAATTTATAAATATAAACTTGTGAGTAAAGATTTAAGAGAAAATTAAAATCAATAATGATATTAAAAATAATAATAAGAAAGAATTCTAAGAAAATTATATTCAAAAAAAATTAAAATATACACATCAAATTTTTCATAAATTAAATTATATAATGTATTTTTTTAATTATAAAAATATATCATATAAAATTATTCATAAATTAAATTATATAATTACACCAAAGGTGTTTCTTTCTACTTTTTTTTCCATAGTACAGTTGTCACTTTTACTTTGTTTTCCACCATTGATTTGTCAAACAATTGTCAAGCGAGGCTGCAAAAACTTTTGCGAAACTTCCCTCTCCCAAAGCAAATTATGTTCTTATTAACGTTCATTCCCCCTTTCTACCTTTTAACTAAAATCTCCTATTTTTTCTATATGTTGATTGGGCCAGGGACAAAGTCCCGATGATTAACCCAGTGGTTTATATTCTCGATTCTGCCTGATATTCTTCAGGGGTTGGGAAATGAATGCCAAATGCCCATATCTGCTCAAGAGAGATTCCAGAGTGATGTATGTTTCAATCTTGAGTTTAAGAAAGTAAATCTTCTCTACATTGAACAAACCTATATGCAATTTCAACAATCCAGCTATGCCATAAACAATGGAGCTCCACATCACCAAAATGGCAACAAAATCTCGACTCCACATTCCTCAAAACCTTCTAAGATGATAGGAGCTTTCCTCGTTTTCAGGAACTGCGTTCAAGCCATAAATTTTACCCAATGGATGCATCCATCACCCTTCAAATCCCCGAGAAAAATCGGGTAGTCTCAAGGCAAGACGAAAACCTTGAATCACAAGCCCTAAGCAATGAAGAAGGATAAGATACTTTGCACCAGTTTAACAACATTGACGAAATCCCATAAAAAAAACAATGGAATTTGGTGGATGTTGTAAGGGAAATATGGCAAGATGCACAACATTTCCTAACTCCCCTAAAGTCATCCTAGCTTCACTACTTGACCCTTTTTGAATCAGTTCACTGCATTGCTTGCAATATTGTTACAAAATTTCTTAAAAGCATCTCTCTCATTATAATAGTTGGAAAAATTATGATTATAGTAAGGTAAGATGCACAAGTATGCTTGAATGAACCAAGAAGTGAGGAAATTAAATCTCCTCTGCACTGGACAAACCCATAAGCAATTTCAACAATCCAACTGCACCATAGACAATGGCCCTTCGCATTAGTGGAATGGAAACAAAATATGGACTCCACATCCCTCAAAACCTTCCAAGATGGTAAGAGCTTTCCTTGTTTCCAAGAACTTTGTTCAAGCCATAAATTTTACCTAACAGATGCATCAAACACCCTTGAAATCCTCGAGGAAAATCAGGGAGTCTCAAGGGAGGACAAAAACCATGAATCACAAACCCTAAACAATGAAGAAGGAAATATGGATGTTGTAAGGGAAATATGGCAAGCTACACAACATCCCTAACTCCCTAAAGTCATCATGGCTTCACTGCTTACCTTGTACATTGTCCTTGTCTTCCTCCTTGGAAGAGGAAATTTCATGGTGGTTGCCTGAGACATTACCATTTGTAGTGGTTGGATTCTCCTAAAAATTTAGTCGTATAAGTCCTAGCAAGTGATGAAATGTGGGAATGACAAGACTACCCTACTGAGAAACTCTTGTGTTTGCTAAAGTCCTGTGAATTATGTGCTTCACTCAAATTTGTGTAGTATATCAATTTCTGGAAATTACTCAGATATATCAGTTTCTAGAAATCCTGATTTTAATATTGTAAAATACATACTTACAAATTTGTTGTATACCTCATCCAATATCAATCTCAGCCTCTCAAATCTTGATTATCAGTATCAGTTTTGACATCAGCTTCTGGAAATTATAAAATACAAAACCACAAACTTGTTGGTTTCCTCAATCAATATCAGCATTAGTTTTTAGATTTCTTAATCAATATCATCATCCACTTTCCATTTTGTATGTTTTTTTTTGCCGACCTCCCATCCATTCAACTAATGAATATATAGAGGAAAACAGTTCGTATATCTGTTTTTATTGTCCCACTCGGAAAAATAGTTCAAGAATCTTATTACCAAATTTTCCATTCCTTCGATGTATCTTTGCACCTTTAGGGGCAATTGCTAGTTTAATCATTATGTTTTCAAAACAATTGTATAATAGTTGGGTCTAAATTAACTCAAAATTATTTAATCGATTTTCCAAATTTGAGTTTGAAAAGTCATTAGAGAAACTTGGTAGATTCAAAGTGCAGAATTTGTATATATTAATAAAAATGTGTTTTAATTTAATCTTTATAATTTGAATTAGAAATTATATTTTCAAAATAATTGCATAGTAGTTGGATCTAAATTAACTCAAAATCATTTAATCCATTTTCTAAATTTGAGTTTGAAAAGTCATTATGGAAACTTAGTAGAGTTAGGGAAATATATTTATTAAAAAGATTGAAAATGTGAAATAGATATATGTTAAAAAAAAAAATTAATAATATTGAAAGAAAAAAAACATATTTTTCAAAGTTAACATATTATAATCTGTGTTTGTCAATGCTATTTAATGGTGGTCAATAGGAAACAAGTTGTTTTCACTGAGAGTTTTTGGAAGTTTTTCTGGTGGGATTTTCAGGTCTAATTTCTCTAAAATCTAGCAAGAATTTATTGAAATCACAAGTTTGATGGGTAACCCCTGCACAATCCAAGTGCCCTAGCAATTTTTCAGGGTGTTGAATCTATATATACAGAGTCAAAAACCAGTTTAAATAACACAAATCAAGGTTTCACCTTAAATTTTTCCGTCGAAAGTCCAAAAAGCCCCATTAGGAAATCTATTGTTATGGTTTGTCCTTAGTAGGTACTAATAAATTAAGACTGGAAGTGGAGAAATTAATTGTCTCCGCCGAGTTGCATAAATTTTGGTGGGTAAGTTTACACAATCACATTTTTACTCCTACTTATTAAAATGTTGAGGAACACATAAATAATGGTGGACAATGGCTCAAAGTGAGTTTATTCATTTACATTTTATTCTGATTCATTTTTATGCAAAGACTTAGCTTAAATTGTGGTGGGCACTCACTGTTATTTACCTAAATATGCAAAGACTTGCTTAAATTATGGTGGACAATGACCGATGATAAATATGTTATTTAACTAAGTATGAGCTAATTTGAATGGTTTCCTTACAAATCTTTACAATAAAAAATCATTACGCAAATATGTAGAAGTCATAGTATGAATATTGCAACCATAGGAAAAAATTATGGCAAAAACTATGTGAGACAGTGATCTAGATGGCATTAGATACTCCAAAGGATGCAATGATACCTTCAAGTTATGACCAATCAAATATTTGGAAAATCGTTTTTGAATAATATTGGAAATTAAATATCTATTTCCTAAAATTAAACATTATAATTTATATTTGACAATGATACACTATTATTGTTCAACACGTAAATATAGTAATATTTTGATAGAAATTAATAACAAAAAGCTACACTCTTATTAAAGTTTGTATAACTTGATTTTAACCAATTAAAATGATAATAATGAAGATGATTAATGCCCATGAAGATGATCTATCGGGCCTTAAGAAAACAAAGAGATTAATTGAAATGATTTAATATTTTATTTCTATGATCGAACAAAGAAAAGAAGTGAGAGAATTGTTTTGAAGCCACAATAGTTTTGTTGACTTAACAAGTCAAGAAGATTGGTATTGTGGGAAAGATTTTGAAAATTAGAACAAATGTGAGTAATGTAGAAATTTTGAATAATTTAACACATATTCAATGGAGATTATCCTGATCATGTACTATTGCGGAAAGCATACACAATACATAAGCTCCTCTACGTTGATCATCAATATAGCAGCATCAATAACAATAAAACATCAAGAGCATTCACACATTAACACAATATGTATCCCGGGGAAAGCATCTCGCTAAAAACCCCAACTATCTGTAATTAATGATTGAGTCATGTAACATTACACAGCATAATACTTCTCACAAGTATCTCCACCTCTGTTACACACAATACAGCTCAGATCTGAATCAATCACTGGCTCAAATCTTCTTCGCTGCTTGCCTGCCTCCGCTGCTCAATACCTGCTCAAGAACTGATGATAATTCCAAGGCAACCACGTATTTCCTTGGCTAAATCACGTGAGAACAAGCTACAATGTGGGCAAACTCATTGGAATACTCAATCCCCTGATTTGTGCAAGATCTGGTGCACAACTATAGTCACAACTGATAGCAATCTGATTCTCTAACACCTGTCCCTGCTGAACTGAACATGCACTGACATGCAACTGAGTTAACTGATGTATTCATTAGTTGTATTATGAGTTAATAACTTGTGAATTAATTAATAACTAATTCACCCAACTCATCTCTAGTCTATTCGCCAGTTAGACTAAATACAACCAGTTTAACAAAGCTAAACTGAACACAACTCCATCAACTGCACCTCCAGTCCACTAAACTCAACTAACTTGAGTTCTAACTGAAGTCCTGCATGCAAATATTAGTCATCCCATAGGTAACCACGTATTTCCTTCTGGGATCTGCATGTACCACATCCGTAGCTCAACCTGAAGTGCTCCAAGAGAATAAGACAAAGTTTATAGTCTAAATATTATTATGAGCTAATAATATTTGACTGTTCTATATTTAGACTGAGCAGTCACTCCGCTGTGGAGTCACTCCGATGTGGTCTAAAAATAGAAGTCCATCTATTTTTTCCAACTTGATCAATCTTCCATAAACAGCAACCTGCAATCCATAGACATGATCCATATGTCTAAAAATAGACATAGTCTAAAAATAGACTTGCGCCAAAAATAGCCTGCGGGCCCACTTAGTGAAGGCGACTCTTTTCACTAAGCTCCATCATCTTTTTGCAATCTCAACACTCCCTCTCGACAAGATATGGATTATCAGCAACCCCTATCCTGCCTCGGTGGTACTCGAATTTGCTCCTGGTGAGAGCCTTCGTCAGAATATCAGCATCCTGATCCTCCGTTGGAATGTACGAAAGTAACATGATCCTCCGCTGCACACAATCTCTGATATGATGGTACCTGATGTCGTCCGTTGAGCTCCTTTCCCAATATACATCCTCATGTTCTGTACCACAAACCATATCCCGATGTGCCTCTCAAGTAGCGCAATACATGCTTGCCCGCCTTCCAGAAGAGCTTGGTAGGCTTAACCATAGCTTGTGAAAGCTGGTTAACTGCATAGAATATATCAGGTCGTGTATTGACCAAATACATCAGCGACCCCACCAACTGTCGATAAACAGTGGCATCCACTTCTTCTCCCGAAGTGGCATCTTCCTTCCTCCAACCTCCAGGAAGAGGAGTATCAACAGGCTTGCAGCCATGCATGTTGAACTTCTCCAGTATCTCCCGAGCATACTTGCCCTAAGAAACAAACAGTCCACCACTGCGCTGCCATATTTCCAATCCTAGGAAATAGTGAAGGAGGCCCAAGTCCTTCATCTCAAACTCTGTAGCAAGATCCTTCTTGCATGACAGTATCAACAGCTCATCACTCGTTAGAATCAAATCATCAACATACAGTACAATGATAAGCAACTTACCCTCCACCACAATCTGGTATAGGTTAGGATCTGCCTTGCTCTTGGAGAATCCAAGTCCTGTGAAATAGCTGTCTATTCGTGTGTACCAAGCACGTGTTGCTTGCTTCAACCCATACAGCGCTCTCTTGAGCCTGCACACATGCGACTCGCTGCTGAAGACTTCAAAGCCTTCGAGTTGCTCAATGTACACCTCCTCCTCAATGACTCCGTTGAGGAACGCAGTCTTCACATCCATCTGATGAATGTGCCATCCCATCTGCGCTGAGAGAGCAAGAATCGTCTGTATGGAAGAATACCTTCCGATAGGTGCAAAGGTCTCCTCATAATCGATCCCCTCAATCTGTGAAAAGCCTCAGGCAACAAATCTTGCCTTGTACTTCTCCACACTCCCGTCAGCTACCTGCTTAACTTTGTAGATCCATCTCGAACCCACCACTGATTTCCCTTCCGGTCTAGGAATAATCTCCCATGCACTGTTTCTGACAATAGAATCATACTCTTCCACCATGGCGTCTACCCATGCGGAATCCTCCACAACTTCCTCGAAAGAGGATGGCTCAGTCACAACACACTTGCTCATAAGAGCCATGTATCCATTGTATCGATCAGGTGACTGTCTCTGCCTGCGTTGGGTTGTATGTGGTCCTACAACTTTCTCTGCATCTTGAGCCAGTCGCTCAGCTTCTATCAAGCGCTTTTTCCCTCTGATGGTTGGCGTTGCATGAGTGGTCTCTTCCACTCCATGAACCTCGTCCTGTGGCTGATCCATGTCCTGAAGCTCATCCTTAGGAAC
>APFE030915780.1:42273-52846 GCA_000404065.3 Pinus taeda
CAAAGCTAAACTGAACACAACTCCATCAACTGCACCTCCAGTCCACTAAACTCAACTCATTGAGTTCTAACTGAAGTCATGCATGCAAATATTAGTCATCCCATAGGTAACCACGTATTTCCTTCTGGGATCTGCATGTACCACATCCGTAGCTCATCCTGAAGTGCTCCAAGGGAATAAGACAAAGTTTATAGTCTAAATATTATTATGAGCTAATAATATTTGACTGTTCTATATTTAGACTGAGCAGTCACTCCGCTGTGGTGTCACTCCGCTGTGGTCTAAAAATAGAAGTCAATCTATTTTTTCCAACTTGATCAATCATCCATAAACAGCAACCTGCAATCCATAGACATGATCCATATGTCTAAAAATAGACATAGTCTAAAAATAGACTTGCGCCAAAAATAGCCTGCGGGCCCACTTAGTGAAGGGGACTCTTTTCACTAAGCTCCATCATCTTGTTGCAATCTCAACAAGTAAGATTTAGCAATCCAAGAGAAAGTGTTTGTCATATTCAACCTCTTAGTATCCCAAACGTGACAAGCTCTTTAGTCCTAAGGTGTTTTGGGAATTGACCAATGTCATGTTTCAAATTGAAGGTCATGAGAATTAGTTCATATCTTGGAAATGTTTAGTTTCTTCTTAGCACTGGTCAAGACAGAAAGATAATTCAATTTATCAAGATTGAGGTTGATCACCTCTTTATAATACCTTAGTTTCATTTTTCCTTCAAACTCCTTATCATCCCCCAACTTATCCTTAAATTGGGAACTAATAATATTTTTAATATTGTCCTTATTCTCTAAGATGATTTCCTCCTTTACTCTTCAATGGTCTAGCCAAACTCAATATCCAAATAAAATAACTAACAATTGCACCAAGAGGTGCAAAGGAATGTCGAAAGCTCAAAAAGTCAAGGATTGTGTTTTCTACTATCCCTGTTTGTCTTCCATTTTGTCTTAACTTCATTGTTTTCTTCTCTCCTCCCTTGTGGCTTTGACACATTTCATCTCAATTTTGGTGTCTCTATCTTTCTCTGCATGAAGGGTGAGGAACAAGTAAGGCGTAACCTCAAAGATATTATGTAGAAAACAAGAAAAGGTGTAAGGATCGATCTCTAGCATGCAAGTGCCATATCATCTTAAGTTTTTCCCACTTGATTGGTTGTTCTGGGGGATATTGTAGGGCTTTGTCACCAGTGAAAATTCGTTAGATTTTGGGTGTTTATTCATTGTATATTGTTCGATGCCCTAAAATTGGTTGAAACAATTCCAATTGGGAGGTTTTTTGTGACCCCTACACCGAGGGGGATCTGATCTACATACACCTAAATGGGCTTGGGAAGGATATGAAGAGGGGTACAACTTAGCGGCCATGGAAAGTTGTGTCTCTCCATTTATTTTGATTTGGTTGTTTCCATTTATTTTGTATGCTCAAACATACACCAAAAAAAATAAAAGAAAAAATAAAAAAATAAAAGAAAAAAATTGAAAGAGCAAGGGGACTGAGTCAACCATTAAAACAAATTCAAACATCTAACTTGTTCTCTCGATTTTAAAAAAGAAGCTCCTGAAGCACATCCATATCCGGGAAACTTGTTGTTTTAGCGTGCCTTGCACGGGTGTATTTCATATAAAATAAACTTACACTAGGTGCGACACCCCTGGCTTATGCCATAAAATCTTTATTTGCTCCCAACTAACATAGAGCTACATTGTCCAAGTTCAATTTATCTATATTCCAGTGGTGCAACACACTCGGCTCAAGCCATAAAATCTTTATTTGTTCCCAATTAACACAGTCTACATTGTGCCACTATAATTGATCTATAATTTAGTGATGATTATAAAAAAAGCTTCTAACTCCGATCATCAAAAGCAAAATTATCTTTTTATGAAAAAGAAAAACAAACCAAACTCTTTCTGCTTTATATACTCGTTGACCATGGTAAGCATTTCCACGTCATTTTGGCCATCCCTTTGTCCCCCTCTATGCACTCTTCACGACATCCTGCTCCTACAGTAGCTTCATTTCCTTGGCTCTGCTTACCAATGACTACATTATTTTCGGTCGATTCATCATGGTGTCCATTATCCTTACCCTAATTATCGTGTGCTTCATCCATTACAATATTGATTTCATTTTTCTCCAAGTCTATTCCCTTTATGCCCTCCTCACTACCTTCTATAGAGGGCTTATTAGTATCCTTGGTGCATTCTGAAACCCCAAGACATAAATCACAATAAATATTGCTTCAAACAAACATAAACATCTACAACTCATTTTCATATAGTGAGGCCGGACTTGTATCTAATTGGAACCACCTCACAAAACACAGTATACCATAGAAAAAATCCAACAGTAAATAAAGAAACAAAGACTACAAAAAAATTGAACAAGATCAATGAGCTAAAAAGGCATTCGCTAGAGTTTCATTCTCACTATGGTTTGCTTGACTGAAATGATAAATTTCAAAGGGTATTGGGCAGTTTGCAACTGTGGAAGAATAGTGTTTTCCTTGACCTAGATGATAAATTTTAAGATTGAGCAGGGTGCAATTGTGGAATAAAAATTAACCCTAAAAGAAGTATGAGCTTGCTATGTGGTTCCTAAGAAATCCTCATATTCAAGTGTTACTAAAAAAACAACAAAATGATAACCCTTCCTTTCTCCTCCTCATTGGCATCTTCTATGGGAATTTATTTCTCTTCTTTGGCCTCGACAATTTGCTCGTTCAAATCTTGAAATGGCTCTATTACTTTCAAAGTTTCAATGATGGGCGATAGCTTTGACTCTTATTTCTCAAGAGGATCGAGCTCTTTCTTCAATGGGGTAGAGATCATGGACTTGGATAGGCTCTTGGGATATTGTTGGGAGCCTTGAACATTGTTTTTTTCTAGGGATTTGTCCTGACATTCTTCTTCACAATGCTTGGAGGAATTGTTGCAAGAAAATGATGGAGTGGAGATTGAAACCCAGACCTCTTGGAGCTTAAAAGAAAAAATTGAAAAAATCCAAGGTGAAGAAAGGAAGGGGCATGATTTTGTATATCAATAATGTTATAAAGGGAGAATACAACAAAATGAACCGACATTGATGGAGCTCTCTAAGGGAGAAGTTGAGGTTCTGCGACATTGCTTGTTTTGAAAGTCTGTGGAGGTTAGCAAAGCCTTCAAACCTAAAATCGATACAGGTCATCCTTTCAACCAGAGAACAAGATGAACATGAACCGTCGCCCCAACCCAACCCCGCAGAGGAACGACTATCGACATAAAAATCAAGCAATGAGACAAACATAAATAAGCCTCTGTGATTAGATTGATCTGTGCAACCCAACCTTTTAAAGGAATATCTATGGATGTAATCAATAAGAAAATATGTAATTTTAAATTATAAAAATAAAAATAACAATTCAAAATTTCCACACATTTTATAAAATCAAATATGGGATAGAAACTATTCAATATGGGATGAAAACTTAATTGTTATTTCAAGGCATATAAACCTTATGTGTTTGTTTTACAAGTGCAGCAGTCTTCGTGTACCCATGGAACCTTCATGCAGTTTGATTTTGTTGATTATAGGCAATTTAACCGATATGTGACATATATTCTCCAAGGGCCAAATGGTTTTTGTCGGATTTTATTTTATTCTTTGTTTATTAATATTTGACCCTTTATCTTTATTTTTTAGTCTTTGCCAAGCTGAAAATATGTCAATGAGTTCCTTACCAAACACAAAATTTTGTATGGACCAATATTTTTAATAATCTTAATTATCTGTCAAAATACTTCATCTATTCTATTAATGCCAATGTGAATTCAATTTTTGAATGGTGAATTGACTGAACTGTAGTCTCATGACCCAAACAGAATGCTCACTCATGTTTGATGTGTAGTTGTTGTACCTTTGGATATTTCATTTTGAAGGTATATTTGTAAATTAATTGTATGATAGATGAATTAATGTATATTAAGGCCATTGAACTTGAACTTAATTTTAAAATTAATTGATAGGAGAGGAGTAAGGTTGAAAAATTGATCTCTATAGCCCGGTAGATGTCAAGCGTAAAAGTTTATTGCTGCAAGAGGCATACTAACATCTTCCTCTATTACAATTATGTTATTAAAATCACCCATCTACTCAGCTTAATCCTTGCCTCAATGAACATAAACATCATCATATGTTACTAATTACCTAACTGGATGAAGTTATTATCACATTGTATTCGAAAGTAAGTTTGAAATCAATGTGACATTATTTTCAACGGCTTGATCTTGAACACTTTCCTTTTTGTTGATTAATTTTTGAATGTTCTAGTTTTTCTTCATGTTCATGGTAGCAGGGATTCGCCAGAATCCGAAAAGAGACAAAACAAATATAAAAACACTCTCCTCTACCTTGAAAATACCATGATGCTGGTGTTGCTACTGCTCGACACTCATAGACAAAGCTACCGACATTAAGGTCCGATTTTTGAATCTTGTCCCTTCTAGTGATTTCTATTCTGGTTCTACTCACACTTTCTATTGCCATTAACAATAATGCCGAGAATTTTATTGCGTTCAATTCTAGCATGTCAAACCTCGATGGTGCCCTAGCTAAGTGTGGACTGAGTTCGATGTCGCCAATTTTTGCAAGTGGACCGAAGTCCTGTGCAACGAATTCAATAGAACGATTTCTTTGGACTTGACCAATATGAATTTGTCAGGCATGATTCCTCAACGGACATTGTTGAGCCTTGACAGTCTCATAAATCTCAGCTTGGTGCTAAACAACTATGGGAACAAGACATCTAGAAGCAGAGCAAGTGCCAGGTTGAGGAAGAACCCCATTGCAAACTATTGATTACTATCCTTAATGCTAATGAACAGGATGTTTTGTGCCCGTGAAACACCCAATGGACAAAGTTGAAATGGGTTTCGAAGATCGAGCTAGCATAACTCATTTCCAGATTTAGTATTGTCGTATCATAGTACTTGGGCTCCTCAACATATCGAACAACAACTTCAATGGCCATATCCCGATGAACATTTCAAAACGGAGGATCAACAATGGTTTGGTTGTGCTTCAAGGACGAGCCACGTGGTCAAATACCATTAGATTGAACAACGAAATTGAAACTCACTGATTCGCTGCAATGAACAGTGTTTTGACATGAAAGTCCATAGATAAATCACCTTCGGCGTAATTATACAAAAAAATTAAGGATGAAATTCGATTTGACCAATTAAAAAGTGACTTCCTTATTAAATATGGCTAAAAATGTTTAAAAACAATTAAAATTTTTTATTGAAACTTTAAAAATGGATAACACAATTGGTTAAATAGTCAAATTTAATAGGTAATGTTGTTTTGAAATTCCAAGCCAATGAGAAATGAAGAGTTCATCATTCATGTGATTTGATGGCAACCAAGTCACCTCAACACCAATATCCCCAATCTACTCCACCCATATAGCTTTGTACTTATATCCAAGTCAACAATATTTCAGGAAACATTTAACTTGTGCATTTAATATACGAACATGAATTTATTATGATAAATTCCATGAGTGATTTTTCTCTCACCTCCCACTCTTTTCCTCACCTCATTTCATAAATCCAATTACATACATTTCAATTAACAAATGGTGCAACAAACATGCCAAACAAACATTTAAAAACTAAACACACAATCCTGAAAATTTTCTGTGCAGTCACTACGAAATGATTTCGTAACTTCTGTTTTCTGATTTACTATTTTTTCGCTACGAAATGATTTCATAGTGCCATTTAAAATTTTGTTTTGCAGTTTCATGGAAGATGAAATGACTCATCCCTCTTCTAAACTGACTCTCCACGACCCCTGGCTTGATCCTTAACATAATATATAATTTTTACCTTACCTTTCTTTATTGATATTTGCAACACCATAACAAATTTTCCAATCAGAAAATCAGGCAAAGAGTATTTTTTTCTTTTCTAGAACTCCAAACAGGGTACTCTATCTCTATAACAACACTCAAATCGTTGTAAATACCACACAACCAGTATGTCAGAACACAATGAACATTCCCCCATGGGGTTTTGGAACCATTACAATAAGAATACCAAAGATAAATTAACAATCACGCAACAATTGAAGCTACAATGTTTAGATTTTTAATATAGATTGGTTGAACAAGATACAGGCTTTCAAAATGACCATTATTCAAATGAACAAATGCACAAGAATAGAAACCATGAGTTCACAAGCAGAAATCGAATTGATTAATCATAGGAATTTGATTCAATCTCAACCATTTAGCAAGCACACAACTTACAGTCCAAATTTTATGTTCATTTACGCAACTCACACAAAGACATACCTTCCAGTTCACACAGATTAGAAAGTATAGGCAGGTCTGCAAACTTAGGATTTTAGTTGCACAGGGAATCAATGAGTTCCTCCCTTCTCCTCTTTCAGGAGCTTCTCCTCACCTCGTTTCTTATTATTTCCCAAAATAAATTGACCATGATAACCAAAAGTCACAAAAATGTGAACCATTTCCCCTTCTCCAAAAAATAAGGGAACTAAAAACTATTTTTCATTAGAAAATAACTTCTCCAACTTATTTCTAAAAAGCAAGGCTTACTCCTAAATTAAACATTTAAAATTTCTTAACATAAATTTTCCCCAGCTTTACCATGTGACCATCCCATCACATTGGTAAGTTATTTTCTAGTCTATGTCAAATATTTGTGATTAGCCTATGCACCTACATCAGGATCCCATATTGTGTTTTGTGTTTCGAAAAGAAGAAACAAATGATACAACATCCTTTTTCACTGATAGAAATAAATGTGATTATCTTTCATTTACATATTTATATTTTGGCGGGTATATTTTTAATATAAAAATATTAATATAAGTAAAAATTAAAGTTGGTTGGGGAGGCGATGGGTTATCCTTCACCGAAATGAAGAAATAAAGATGCAATGCGCATGGGGTTTAGGAAGGACAACTAATAACCAAGCCAAATTCTTAACACTATGGCAAGGTTTGGAGACTGTAATAACAAGGAAAATTCAACATTTGGTGGTTTTTGGTGACTCAATGATCGTCATTCAATAGATAAACCAAATTAAAAATAAACCAGTTCATGATCTACCTCTGTTGATATTAAAAATCAACTTGCAAATTTAGAAATTTGAAAGCTTTGAATTTTACCATATTAAGAGACATCATAAATAGGTAGCAGACTCATTGGCTAATCAAGGAGCCACCCTTGAACAACGTTTGTTCATCTTGCACATAGGAATTCCAATTTTAAATCTTGTCCAATGATTTCATATATAAAACTTTATGTGATTTGAGTTCACATAATTTGAACCCCTCAAATATAGAGCTCAAATGGTAGGAAAATAAAGCAAGCCAAGCACATTAATGATAACATTTATCAAATCGTTCTCATATCAAGAATTTGATGACTCTCACTTAGGATGAAAGGTTATAGTGGATCTGACATCTGGCTTATCAAGATGCATAACACCTCATTCCAGGAAAGATGGCAGATGCTTCTCTCTGTATTAATGGGTAGTTCTATAAAGGAGACTAACTGTAATCTTCAAGCTCAAGGGTTGCTAATTGTACACAGACCTCGCAGAAGAAGGGACAAACTATCAATGGATCATCTAGTCCGACAGTTGTAGTGATCCAGGTGGATATTGTTGGCCACCCACCAATTCCATTTGGACCCCCACCATTGCTTCTTTCAATTTTTTAGTTTCCTTAATTGTAGCACAGTTTACTATTTTTAGCAGTTTTTCGGGTCCTAAACTTCTGGAGCTATTTTGAGGCCCTAAATGACGTTTTTTTTGGAAATCTACCACCAACGATTTTTTGTCTAAAATCATCTTTACTGTCATATTCCTCAGAGAGATCTTTCCAATGGGCTATCATGCGCGTCAAACGGAGATAATATGACCAAGTCGCGACCCTAGGAAGTTGGTTGTCCAACTCACCCCAACGGGGCCCATAGACTCTTGGTGTTACATCTTCTTGGGTTAGGGTTTTGGTTGTTTAGGGTTTGCTCTTATAGTTCAATAATAAAAAAGGCCCTTGAGCCTCATTGTAAGGCAGTTTAGAGGCATGTAGCCGCCACATCTCTTCTCAGAGATAAGCTACCATCGCCCTAGCTAGTTTATTTCCATTTATGTTTGTAAGCATATTTCAGTATTTTACATTAATGAAATGAAGTATTATTTTCGCTGCATCTCTGTGTTTATGTTTATCTCTATAATTTGTTGTGTTCCTGTTTAAATCTGAATCAGTGGTATCAGAGCGGTTTGCATTTTTTCTCCGTTTTTCTTTGCATCTCCCCAATGAGGTCGAGATATAAGGAGTGAGGGCTTGAACTAGTCGAACCTTTGTAAGACCAGCCTCATAAATCCCGACGGCCTCCCATGGCATTTAAAAAGAAAGATGAGGGGGTAGGAGATCCTATCAAAATCTTGCTCAAAGAAGCCCTTGAGCGACAAAGGAACGCAATGATGGACAACTTTGCCCAGATCCTTCAGCGG
This sequence comes from Pinus taeda, assembly GCA_000404065.3. Lineage (NCBI taxonomy): Eukaryota > Viridiplantae > Streptophyta > Pinopsida > Pinales > Pinaceae > Pinus > Pinus taeda. The sequence goes on from APFE030915780.1 coordinate 50,820, forward strand.
CTACCCAGGGGCGACACATCGGCTTCCAACAACTACTCTAGAAATGCCACACCGTTTAAGGTAGACGTTAATTTTGAAATCCCCATATTCGAGGGTTAGATAGACACAGATGCCATCTATAAATTGTTAAATTTGCTAGAAGGTTATTTTTCTGTTCATGATTTTTCCAGTCGGGGAAAGATTATTTTCGCTCTTCTCAAAGCAGCCCCCCACGTCAAGGACTAGTGGGAAACCTACTGCAAGCAAAAGTATGAAAGTATAGGCTCACTATTTTCACCCGCACCCACTTGGAATTCATTCCGAGATGCCATCAAGGAGCAATACTACCCTGTTGAAATCAATACATAAAGTGGACCATGCTGCAGCAAGGAAGGGACCAAGACGTGCTGAGGTTTACCAATATTTTCCATACCCTTCGCACAAAGTTGGGTATCAAGGATACAAAATAGCATTTGGTACTCAAATACTACGGCTTCCTGCACAAGTACATCCAGGAAGAAATAGAATTCCTGAACATCTCCTCGCTTAGCACAGCATACCGATATGCCGTTAAGGTCGAGCAAAAGTTTAAATAGAAGAAGCGAGACTTTGGATCTGTGAATCTGAAGCAAGGGAAAGGTGCCCCCAAACCGCAGAACAAAGAACAAAGCCAAGGCGGGGCGACCCAAGACAACCCACCAAAGTTGCAAGCAAAGAACAGTGCCGCGAAGCCGAAAAAGGACACGGGAAAGTGGTGTGAGTTCCATAAGAGCTCCACTCACAACACAAGTGAGTGTCGAGCCAAGCAGTCACTGGTTGCCGAGCTAAAGGTTTCAGAATCAGAGGCATGTTCCGACTCTGAGTCATAACTAGACAAGAGGAATGACAACGGGAAGCAGATTATTGATGCAAAGCCCAATGCCACCGTTACCACCATGAAGATCCAGAAGGAGGAACCCGAAGATCCAGAGGAGGAGGAGCATTTCTTCCACTCCCAGATGTGGGTAAAGGGCTCCCCGCTACAGTTCATTGTTGACAGTGGGAGCCAAAAGAACCTCATTTCGGCAGATGTCGTGAAGCGGTTGGGCTTACCGACCACAACACATCCACAACAATACACCATCGGGTGGATTCACCAAGGACGGGATCTTCGCGTGAGCCAGCAGTGTCGCCTTCCATACAAAATCAAGTCCTTCACGGATGAGGTATTGTGTGACATTGCTCCCCTTGAAGTTTGTGATGTATTATTAGGACAACCATACTTGTGGAAGCGACATGCTGTGTATGAATCAAGGCCCCGTGCTGTTAGTGTTACTTTGGGAAATAAATTGTATAGGATACCAAAGGTAGGACTGCCTACCGCCATCTCTTTGGTTACTGCAAAACAATGCAATAAGCTCATTTCCAAAACTGGGAAATTTGTTTTCCTGATGATACGCCCTCAAGGAAAGAAGAATACGGTGGTCACGACCTCCAAACAGGGCCCCTCCGCACGACAACTACAAATGGACAAGGTCATGGAGGAGTACGAGGACATCTTCACCTCCGCTGCAGGGGTTCTTCTGCACTATCAGGTCAAGCACTCAATCGATCTAACCCCAGGTGCGCCACTGCCCAATGGACTAATCTATTGGCACGCCATTTTGGAGAATGATGAAATCAAGAGGCAGATTTATGAGATGTTGCAGAAATGTCACATCCATCGGAGTTCATCACCCTATGGGAGCCTGATCGTGTTGGTACAGAAGAAGGATGTGACTTGGAGACTCTGTATTGACTATCGGGCGCTGAACAAGATCATTGTCCGTAATAGGTACCCAATCCCACGGATTGATGACCTCCTGTCATGTGGAAAGATTTAATCTTGCGGACAAAACCAACCTCCCTAGAAGCCTAAGACTTTCTAGTGACAAACAAGACAATTAAGAGCAATCCTTCTCTAAACATGCATTTATCACACGAGAAATCAAGTGTTTTAGATCCTAACTGTAGTCCAACGCTGTTGTAGTAGTCCAGCCTCGTCGATCCGGATGAGCTCCTCCTTCACT
>APFE030915783.1:2606-12949 GCA_000404065.3 Pinus taeda
GGTGGGAGTTGGAGGATGGGAGGGAGAGAGAGAGAGAGAGAGAGAGAGAGAGAGAGAGAGGGAGGGAGAGGGACGTATGAAGGTGGAGAAGGAGAGACAAAGGGTGGGATGGAGAGGAAGAGAGAGGGGATGGAGTGAGGGAGAGAGGGGGGGAGGATATATAGAGAGGGGGCATAGGTGAAAGAGGGGGAGGGGGGAGAGAGAGAGGAGAAATGATAAAATAAAATAAAATAAAAGATGCGTTAACCAAATACAAAATGTATATTCAAATGTATAAATCCCACTAAAGTAAATCCACTTGCAGCACCTGCCTTGTCCAACCAGAGGGAGTGTGCATAGATTCTCTATCAGTAATAAGGTTGTCTACAAAATTTCCTCTAGAAACACTTGTTTCGACATTCCAAACTCAATGTCGTAAATTGTCAACCATCCCAGAAATTATTACGTCGTAAGGCGTTTCCCTCTGAAACCCATCCCCCTCTTTGCCTACCTGTCATCCTTGGACACCGTAGGATTAGATGTTGGATTATTACAAAAACTTAAACCGTCGATCAATTCCTTTGAACCGTTTAGCTCCCATTTACTTTGAAGTGTGATCAATCTCCTTGGAAGTGTTATCACATTCCATTGATCATCATTCTGGTGGGATATGCAGAGTTGTCCCCTGCCTCCTCCTTTCGATCCTTTCATCGTTACTTCCATAGCCTCTGCTTTACTTCACAAATTTAACATCATCGATGTTGCGATGGCTGCAGATCCCTGAATGACTATCACTTCTCTGCCTATGCATTCCTCTCTCCGGCTGAGACGGAGCTTTACCAGACTCTCATTAACTCTGGAATCCGTCTGCAGGGTTGCAACACATGGTATGGTGGTGGATATATTGGGAAATAACCAATTTGTATGGGTGGAAATAATTTCGTTGGAAGACTACCATCGATCTGGAAGACTCGGGATTTCGAATCAGCAGGTTATGGCAATATAATGTTCATTTGTTATATCTCTTAATTTTGTGTATCAATCTATTATAGGTCTTGATTGTGAATTATGTGTATTAATCTATTATATGTCTTGATTCTGTGTATTAAGATGAAAAAATTGAGGATATCGTGAATTATCTTCTGGAAAAAAGAAGAGGGTTCAATTAAAATGTCTGGAGGCCTTATCATTTGCAGGTGAGGTTGCAGCGTTTTGTTTTGACTTTACTCCTTTTTTTAAAGGTTAGAATCAAGAGATATAACAGATGAACATAGTATTACCATAATTTGAATTATGTGCTGGAAATATTACAGATGAACACAGTATTACCATAATCTGAATTATGTGTTGGAAAAAGGAGGGTTAAATGATTTCTTCATTGAAATGTCTGGAGGCCTTATCATTTGCAGGCCGCGTTGCAGCGTTTTTCTTTTCGGCTATCCGGCCTTTGATTTTCTCCATTTACCTCTTCTTTTGAATATGTCAACAACTTTTCAATTTATTTTTGAAATTTCATTTTAACCGTGTCATCATCACTGCAAGTGCTTCAACTTGCTTCCAGATTGCAGCCTGTTGGACTGGTTACTAGACCTTCTTTGCCTGGGTCCACCTGTGAGAATAAAGATCTTATGTCTATCTAGGGTCTATGTTATTTTCTTTGAAGGAATCATATGGTTACATTTTGTATGAATGGCACTTCCTTTTGATTTTTTGGGAATTTCAGATCTGCATCAGATGGCCAACAGGATTATAATATTATTCCATTTATTTCTTGATGGCTCTTGTTAATTTGGATTCAATGGAATTGGACATTTGTATGTCTTAGTTATCATAGTACCAATGTAGATTATAATTGATATTAGTCTGCTTTGATGGCTCTTGTTACAGTTAATCTGGATTCAATGGAATTGGACATTTGTATGGCTCAGTTATCATAGTACCGAGCTTGATCACAATTGACATTAATCTGCTTTGAGCTTTGGATGCCACTGTGCATATTTTGACTATGCAGCCAACAGAGAATTCAACCAGAAAAAGGTCAACCTGCTTATAAATCCTGAGCCAGCATAACTTGTTAGGGTTCCAGAGTTCTTCTTCTGAGGGAAAAATAATTTATCAATTAATAAATTTTTAGAAAGAGTATCGAAATTTTCCATCAGTACTACTTTTGTAGAACCTTGGATAGCAATCGCCAAAAGTGTTGATATTAGTGGCAGAGTCACAAACAATATGGAATCATTGAATATGATATGAAATGAATGAGAGTTGTCACTCATGAACGAAGTTGCACGTGAAAGCATTTCATATACCCACAGGATGAAACTAGAGACCCATCAGCCTCTCAAAAGAAAATGATGTGAAGATGACCCAGACCTCTTTTCGAAACTGATAAGAAGAAGTGAAAGTGACCAAGTCATTGCTTGAGAACATAGAAACACCATGTGAGGAAAACTGGCATGACGCTGTCTGCCATGATAAGCAACCCAACAATGAACAATAGTGGTCATGGAATGAGTTATGCTTAGAACTACTGTGATGATTTGAACGGTAAGTAAATTTCCCCTCGATAGAACAATCCTTTGAGCTTCTGCAACTCGGTTATGATGCCATAGATTGGTGCCCCAAATTCTATATATCTCAAATCCCATCAATGTAGCTGAAAAAGCAGTCTGTATAACCAAGGAAACCAACTCTTCAATGTTTTGTGAGAGAAGAACCAGAAGCAACCATTGCAAGAGGGCCATAAACGATATCTTCATCTCCAGACTGCTCAAATCCAACCAGGATAGCCTCGTGATTGAATCCTTCAACATGTCAATAATTCTATATATAATTCAAGAACAGAAAAATTAGCATTGCAGACAAAAGTCAGGAACAAGCATATTTTAAATTAAAAAATATGACAAAGCAAAAATGTAGTCAGTTGCTCACCATCCATTCTTGTTTTATAGTCAAATTCACACTGCTTCGACAATGTAGAGCTAAACTTTGTCAGAAACCATGTCTAAGATAGAGGTCATCTGAGAACAACAATACATCATTCATTTTATTTATGTCAATATAATGGTATCTGAAAAACCTCTAGCTTTCGGATTTGCAACAAGGATAGAATTGTCCTTTGGAAAATCTGAAAAAATAAGAAACTATTGTCTAAATATAGAAAACTCACAAATAAATGCAATTAAAAAATGTTCTAGATAAACACTTGAACTATTTATGTTGCTAGTAGGTAATAGAAAAGCAAGACAACCAGGTAGACTGACTGATAGTCGGAAATAACCATGTCTCAATGTCAAGCTATCATGGCCAAAGTTGTAGCAACATACATAACGTTTATTCTAATAAAAAATTAAGGATGATATATCATACTGCGGCCAAAGTTGCAGCATACATAATATTTATCCAAATCATAAATTAAGGATGATATATCGTATTTCATATCACCTTGAATCATCCATGACTAGTGCCAACACTTGAGGACATATAAATGGAAGTTTTAACTATTCAGCACGACTTTTCTCATGACCCATGGCACAACTTTTCCTAGGTCCCATAGCAGGCCTACTGATCATTTATCTCCTTTCATGCTGAATCTTGTGCCAGAGGAAATACAATTGATATGCGGACCACATATTTGCAGATATAGGTTTAGAATTGTGATTGAAGACTGCTTGTAAATTCAAATTTCAGCTCAATAAGTTCTTGTACCCTTCTAAAATGTTAAATGTACTTCTACAAAACTCTCCAGTCAAAACAAAAGGGCATATGACATTAAAAAGTTATATAGGCATGCTTTGATATAGATCCTCTCCCCCACACCCTTTCTTTTCATAGTGAGAAAATTTGTGTGTTTTGCAGTAAAAAACTTTCAAGAACTAGATATGGTCTTTTTCTATACTGTCAACTAAAACTAATAATCTTTAAATTTCGGATCGTGTGGCTTTACAGAAATTTATTTCCAAATGCATTACTGAAACCTATTGGAAAAAATTAAAGTAAATAGCAAAGACCTGGTTTGGTCTTTCGTGTGGAATTGCATTTTCAATTACAAAGTTTAAGACTCATATTAAAGTTTCGTAACCTTGCCATGCTATATATCGGTTCAAATGAAAAAGTGTGGTTTCAGAACCATAGAGTAATTAGAACTTCTAGCGAAATTAAATAAACGACAGAAGACAACGTTTGACATTTGTTGTGGACTTACATTTACAGGCACAAAGATCAAGGCTCAAGCTTCCCAACCGAAATGGATATCTATAATCACTCTCTCTTTCAAGCTCAAACTTAAGAGCTCGCATAGTAGTCCCAATATACTATTTCTTTTTCTTGGGAGTTGATAAATTAAAGTTAAAAAGCCCAAAATATTTGAAGAGGTGTAACAAACACTAGACACTTCAAATTTCAATGGAAGTTGTGCTATTACTTAGCGAATTTCGTTAAATTTGGCGGAAACATTGAATTATGTGCTTCAGCAGGAAAACCCAGAAAATTGTCGAGTTTTTCATTTTCCAGTTTGGAAATGGAAAACTGCAGAAATAACGCCTAGTAAGCTTGCACTTCCAATTTGTCCATTACAAGCAGCAAGTTAAAGTTTAGCATTAGTCAACTCAAAGGAGCGAGGAGTCGAAACGAAATTACCTCGAAAGCCCGAATCCAGCAAGTCTCGAATCTATCAATTTCCAGATTCAAGGGCGATTCCAGGCCCTTCAATGAAGTATTTTTTTTTCCAATAAATTAAAGTATAAATCAATAAATAAATTATTACGCGGTAAGGCGTTTCTCTCTGAAACTAGGGTGATGGCCATAAATGATAGGGTAGAGCTCATGTTTAGCTTTTTGCCCATGTGCTAAATTTTATTGTCTCAGCTATCTTTTGTATTTTGTGGTACATTTCCTGTTATATGTATCCATATTACGCTTTATCTTTCTTTTTAGCTACATCAACCTTTGAGGCACCGTTCTAGGCCCAACTTAAGGTGTGGAGAAGGATATCCTGAATTATCTTCTAGAAAAAAGAAGAGGGTTCAATTAAAATGTCTGGAGGCCTTATCATTTGCAGGTGAGGCTGCAGTGTTTTGTTTTGACTTTACTCATTTTTTTAAAGGTTAGAATCAAGAGATATAACAGATGAACACAGTATTACCATAATTTGAATTATGTGCTGGAAATATAGCAGATGAACACAGTATTACCATAATCTGAATTATGTGTTGGAAAAAGGAGGGTTAAATGATTTCTTCATTGAGATGTCTGGAGGCCTTATCATTTGCAGGCGGTGTTGCAGCGTTTTGCTTTTTGGGAATCCGGCCTTTTATTTGCTCCATTTACCTCTTCTTTTGAATTTGTCAACAACTTTTCAATTTATTTTTGAAATTTCATTTTAACTGTGTCATCATCACTGCAAGTGCTTCAACTTACTTCAGACTGCAGCCTGTTGGACTGGTTACTAGACCTTCTTTGCCTGGGTCCACCTGCGAGAATAAAGCTCTTATGTCTGTCCAGGGTCTATGTTATTTTCTTTGAAGGAATCATATGGTTACATTTTGTATGAATGACACTGCCTTTTGATTTGTTGGGAATTTCAGATCTGCATCAGATGGCCAACAGGATTATAATATTATTCCATTTATTTCTTGATGGCTCTTGTTAATTTGGATTCAATGGAATTGGACATTTGTATGTCTTAGTTATCGTAGTACCAAGGTAGATTACAATTGACATTAGTTTGCTTTGATGGCTCTTGTTACAGTTAATCTGGATTCAATGAAATTGGACATTTGTATGGCTCAGTTATCATAGTACCGAGCTTGATCACAATTGACATTAATCTGCTTTGAGCTTTGGATGTCACTGTACATATTTTGACTATGGGGTCATATTATTTGTTTCATATAGTTTAAGCTAGAAGTTTGGATACTACATGGTAGAAACGAGTGTTGCTGGGATTCTATCCCTATTCATTATCAGTAGAATGACTAGTTTAGGTTGCCGGCACTTCAATGTTGAGAGTACAAAATATCGAATATATTTATGTTTTCAATTTAAATTTTTTATGAGTGGGTATTGTAAGTTGCTGGTGTTATTGGTGTATGATTTGACAGGAAACTTGCAAGCTATGAAGCACATCAAAAATAGGAGAAGGAGGAGGAAGAAGAGAAGTTGTTGTTAAAGAGGCAACAGGAACTTGATGCATTTGATCAGCAAAACAATGGTGTTGTACCTCAATATAATGACAAAAATCACATTCGAGACAAAAATAGTTTTCATGGGGCCAATAGTGTTAAAGTGACTTCATTTGAAACGGAGGCTCTTTGGACAATGAAAGCATTTTGGCTGCCATCAGCAACTCCCGAGGCTCAAGCAAAAGTTGAGGCACCTTCACTTGATACAATCTGCCCAGAGGGTAAAGAGAAACTGAAGTTGAAGTCTCTTTTTGCAGTTATTTTTACCAAGGATCCACATGATAAAAAATATGAGGTTTTGGGGGCCAGTTCTATTTACCCTAGTTGCAAAGATACACTAACAAACAGGCATACACTAATGGCAATCAGCACTTGTGGCCATATTTATTGCAAAAAGTGTGCAGAGAAATTTGTTAAATTAGATGGGGTTTGTTTTGTCTGCAATAGAAGCTGCAAAGAAATGCATTTGATCACCCTGGAAAAAGGAGGTACTGGATTTTCTGGTCACGAGGACCAGTTGGATGCAACCGATTTTAAACATGTTGGAAGTGGTTCTCGCATGGGAATATTTTGGGTATCAAACTCAATTGGCATGGTTCTACTTGGCAAAATTGATGGTTTAATTCAAATGAAAATCATTTTAAGAACATACCCCTTATTATCTGCTAAGGTATATGGCTGGCCCATAATAAAGGAATTTTCCAAGATCAGATTTCTACCCTTGGAGTGCAATGCACCTCCATTTTTTAATTGCTTCCTCAAACCACCCCCTCTCTAATCCAAAGGAACATCCGCAAAGAATAAATCAGACTGTATGTTCCTTGCCTATTTTGGTGGCACCTCTCATGCACAGGATAGATGTAGGGCTGGCATTTTCATTCATGTTAATGATCACATATCTCTCAAAACCTCTGTGGGAATTGGTATAAATTCTTAAACTCCTTTTGTGTTGGTTCAGATTTTTGGTGACTCTGAATGCAATAAATTCAATAAACAATGTGCAAATAAATTGGATAAACAATGTGCAGCATTGTCAAATCTTATTTCAGTTCCTATTTTAGAATAAATTTCATGCTTAAAATCTGGTTTTGTTGATTTTTCTCTCAAATTTTCACAGAGAAGAACGTTGAACCGGATTTCCTTTCTAAAAAAGGTTTACAACAGGCTCTGGATGTCTGGCATATAACAAAATCAGTGAATGGGCAGGTCATCGAGAAGTATCAACCACCAAATGGTTAATGGTTGTTAGATGTGGTTTCATTTTGCTCTCACAGCCACTGTTTTTAGTGGTACATGCCAATGTTAGTTGTTATATGCAGTGTTTATGTGTTTGCTGTATATGTCCTTCAGACTATGATGAACTTTAATCAATTATTTTTTGATATGAACAGGTTTTCTCCAATGCTCAGAGAGACGCATTTATATGGTATCAGACTATTTATGTGTTTTTTTGTGCTTTTTGGTATTAAGTGATGTTTTTCCACTTTTCTCAGTATGCTATGCTCTCACTTTTTACATATTACAGCAACTGTTTTTAGTGGTACATGCCAATATTCAGTTTTTACGTATTGTGGATTTAGTCTTGATCATGAATTCTTGGATTCAGTCTTGATCATGAATTCTTACCGCATCTTACGTATGTAAAACTTTATCCTCTTAATAAAAAAATTCAATTTTTCCCTTGGAAAAAAGCTTTGGTTGCTTCAAATTCTTGATATAAGAGTACTTTACCTAACCTAGTCATTACAAAGCCCAGAAAATACTAGCTTTTAGTTGTTTCAAAAACTTAGTTATAAACATTACCATCATCAAAGGAGGAATTTCTCACCCAAAAAAACTCTACTCAATCTTGTTGATAATATAACGTGTACTGCGTAGACAACTCGACTAAAATTATCTCTATCTGACTACAAATTAGAAAAAGGAGGGTACACTTTGACTATCAAATTAACACTAAGGAGAGAAAAAAAATTATTGACTCGGTAATATGAGTTACTAATGTAAACACACAGCATCAATCAAGAAAAACACATATATTATTTACTATGTTTTTCTCTATTTGGGTATCTACTACCTATTTTATTTTTCCATACATTATTTACTATGTTTTTCTCTCTATGGGTATCCACTACCTATTTTATTTTTCTAGGCGGTATCTGGTTCATGGTCCAGAGATCATAGATTAGATCTGATAGTCCCCAGAGACCAGATCAGTGACCACTACCTCCGCAAGATATTTGTACCAGCCAAATCCACCCAAAGGGACCACTTCCTGCCAAGTCAACAACATAGCCTAACCTCAAGAGTGTCAAAAGAATTGAATATGTGACCTCTCAATAGCAGAGTTAACAATAATGTCTCAATAGTAGAGTTAACAATAGTGCCTAATCAACAGGGGCTAAACCAACTTAACTAACCCTCTAAACGATCTACGGCCTACTAAACTAGTTGGAACATCAAAAATTATTCTTCATAGTACCTCTTGGAGCATAAAAAATTATTATTCATAGTACCTCTTCAAGACCAGATAAATATTTGCTCATACAACAAAACGTGGTAATTGACTTAACATTTATCCAAATTTGGCCAATGAAGCTTAGGTCCTGAACCAATAAATGCTTAAAATCAAAATCCCACACCATGGCTTCTGTACACAATGTATTGAGCAGCTATACTAACCTAATACTAACCTAACCAAATATATCGTGTCACAATACGAAAATAGGGATTAAAAAACATAAATGCTACTCACCAAACCACACAATCTATGATGTCATAATAAGGGTGAAAAATAAGCCTGTGTTCATTTCAAGGATCTAGGAAGAAAATTAATTAATACTATGGATATATACTACTTTGTTCTTATTTTTATTAGTCAACATCCATTTGTATTTATCATTTTATTTACTAGCATTTGCACCAGATGTTACAAAGGAAACGCCGTAAGGCATAAATTGAAGAACACAAATACAACAAAAGAATACTTTGATAAAGAATACCAATATATTGAACGCTCAAATCAATGCCCCATTAATTGGAACCACTTAGTAGACATATCTATCAACATTAGGATTATACACAATGATCAAGAAATTTCCCATAGACAAACAACAGCTTCCACAACAACCTTTTGTCACATCCACATTTTAAAAAATGCCTTGGAACGTGATTGGAATCTCCCATATTGCCTTTTTCATTATGCAGATAAATCTTCCATATTGCTTATCAAGGACTTCAAATTGAGAAAATCATTTTTCCCAATTTTGTAATGCTCACTTATTGAACTCGGGCCCAATCTCATTGTTATTAGACAGTTTGAAGTCCTTGATAAGCAACTGAGATTTTTTTTTCCATTTTGCTGACTAGGCAGTAAAAGTGGTTACAACAATGCTTTCAAAAGGTTATACCCTAGGAAAGGATACTTTAGGCAAAGCCAAAGAGTTAGACGAGAAGTATCAAGTGATGGACATTGTTGCAGCAAAGGTGGCAAATTTTGGCAAATTCTTTGGAAAGATGTCAAAAGCAGGTTTGATTACAGCTGGGCATGCAACTTGCAATGCAGGAACAACACCTGTCAACAATAGTTATTTTGCAACAGGAGCACTAATGGTTGCTGGGGTTCTTGACAGCGCAACCAAAGCTGCTGCTAATTTTGGTAATAGGAATAATGCAGCAAAGAAGTAGACTTGAAGTATTATGGCACTATCAAGTTAGAACTGTAATGTAGTGGTGTTGGCCTTCAGGTTCGTCTGTCTTATAATTAAGTATGCATGTAATGTTGCTTACCCTGCCATAGTTGTTCTTGTATCAAATCAATTTATGGTCTCTGTATATGTGTTTAAATGTCTGATCTTTCTGTAGCCCTTCACATTGAGATACACTATATATCTGTGGGCTTCAACCCCCAAATGCATGCTAGACAGCTGTTGACACCAACTAACATCAAGAAATTGGAGACGCTTCAGACTACAAGTGGTTGGGCAGCTTTTTGATGTTTGTTTTGGATAAATTTAGGAACTTCAAATGTTTTAAGTTCCCAATAGACGTGGACAATGATTGGATGGAAGTATGACTTAGATATAACACAGTCATCTAAAACAAATCAACAATGTCTTCGTTCTAGATTTTTATTCATTCCTTCAAAATATTTGTTAATTCTGCTGTGAATTCCCTTTACACCCC